>JAKFHT010000088.1:0-88749 GCA_023783455.1 Erythrocebus patas | reverse complement strand
AAAAATACGGTCAAAACCAGTTTGAGTCTGTTTGAGCCGGTCAAAATCGGTTTGAGCCGTTCAAAACCGGTTTCAGCGGTCTGGTTCGGTTTGAGCCAGTCAAAACCGGTTTGAGCCATTCAAAACCGGTTTGAGCAGTCTGGCCTGGTTTGATCTGGTCAAAACCGGTTTGAGCCAGTCAAAACCGTTTTGAGCTGGTCTGTTCCTGTTTGAGTCCGGTTTGAGTCAGTTTGAGCCAGTCAAAACCGGTTTCAGCCGGTCTGGTTCGGTTTGAGCCGGTCTGGTCCGGTTTGAGCCTGTCAAAACCGATTGAAACCGGTCTGGGCCGGTTTGAGTCCGGTTTGAGCCGGTCAAAATTGGTTTGAGCGGTCTGGTCGGTTTGAGCAGGTCTGGCCTGGTTTGATCTGGTCAAAACCCGTATGAGACGGTTTGAGCCGGTCAAAATTGGTTTGAGCCGGTCTGGTTCGGTTTGAGCCGGTTTGAGCCATTCTGGTCTGGTGTGAGCCGGTTTGAGCTGGTCTGTTCCTGTTTGAGCCGGTCTGTTCCTGTTTGAGTCCGGTTTGAGCCGTTCAAAACCGGTTTGAGCGGTCTAGTCCGGTTTGAGTCCGGTTTGAGCCGGTCAAAATTGGTTTGAGCCGGTCTGGCCTGGATTGATCCGGTTTGAGCCGGTCCAGTCATGTTTTAGTCGGTTTGAGTCCGGTTTGAGCTGGTCAAAACCGGTTTGAGCCGGTCTGGTCCGGTTTGAGCCTGTCTGTTGCTGTTTGAGTCCGTTTGAGCCTGTCAAAACCGGTTTGAGCCGGTCTGGTCGGTTTGAGTCCGGTTTGAGCCGGTCAAAATCGGTTTGAGCCGGTCTGGCCTGGTTTGATCTGGTCAAAACCCGTATGAGACCGGTTTGAGCGGTGAAAACCGGTTTGAGATGTTCTGGTCCGGTTTGAGCCGGTTTGAGCCGGTTTGAGCCATTCTGGTCTGGTGTGAGCCGGTTTGAGCTGGTCTGTTCCTGTTTGAGCCGGTCTGTTCCTGTTTGAGTCCGGTTTGAGCCGTTCAAAACCAGTTTGAGTTGGTCTAGTCCGGTTTGAGTCCGGTTTGAGCCAGTCAAAATCGATTGGAGAGGGTCTGGCCTGCTTTGATCTGGTCAAAACCCGTATGAGTACGGTTTGAGGCGGTGAAAGCCGGTTTGAGATGTTCTGGTCAGGTTTGAGGCAGTTTGAGCCGGTCTGGTCTGGCTTGAGCCGGTTTGAGCGGTCTGTTACTGTTTGAGCCGGTCTGTTCCTGTTTGAGTCCAGTTTGAGCCATTCAAAACCGGTGTGAGCCGGTCTAGTCCGGTTTGAGTCAGGTTTCAGCCGGTCAAAACCGGTTTGAGCCTGTTTGTTCCGGTTTGAGTCCTTTTTGAGCCAGTCAAAACAGGTTTGAGCCGGTCTGGTCCGGTTTGAGTCCGGTTTGAGCCGGTCAAAACCGGTTTGAGCCGGTCTGGCCTGGTTTGATTCCGGTTTGAGCAGGTCAAAACCGTTTTGAGCTGGTCTGGTCCGGATAAATATGGTCAAAACCGGTTTGAGTCTGTTTGAGCCGGTCAAAACCGGTTTGAGCCGGTCTGGTCGGGTTTGAGTCCAGTTTGAGCCGGTCAAAATTGGTTTGAGCCGGTCTGGCCTGGTTTGATTTGGTCAAAACCCGTTTGAGTCCGGTTTGAGCTGGTCAAAACCGGTTTGAGCCGGTCTGGCCTGGATTGATCCGGTTTGAGCCGGTCCAGTCATGTTTTAGTCCGGTTTGAGCCAGTCAAAACCGGTTTCAGCCGGTCTGGTTCGGTTTGAGCCAGTCTGGCCTGGTTTGATCTGGTCAAAACCCGTTTGAGTCCGGTTTGAGTCCGGTTTGAGTCGGTTTCAGCCAGTCAAAACCGGTTTGAGCCGGTCTGGCCTGGTTTGATCTGGTCAAAACCCGTATGAGACCGGTTTGAGCCGGTGAAAACCAGTTTGAGATGTTCTGGTCTGGTTTGAGCCGGTTTGAGCCGTTCTGGTCTGGTGTGAGCCGGTTTGAGCTGGTCTGTTCCTGCTTGAGCCTGTCTGTTGCTGTTTGAGTCCGGTTTGAGCCGTTCAAAACCGGTTTGAGCCGGTCTAGTCCGGTTTGAGTCCGGTATGAGCCAGTCAAAATCGATTGGAGAGTGTCTGGCCTGGTTTGATCTGGTCAAAACCCGTATGAGTACGGTTTGAGCCGGTTAAAACCGGTTTGAGATGTTCTGGTCCGGTTTGAGCCAGTTTGAGCCGGTCTGGTCTGGCTTGAGCCGGTTTGAGCCGGTCTGTTACTGTTTGAGCCTGTCTGTTCCTGTTTGAGTCCAGTTTGAGCCATTCAAAACCGGTTTGAGCCGGGCTGGTCGGGTTTGAGTCCAGTTTGAGCCGGTCAAAATCGGTTTGAGCCAGTCTGGCCTGGTTTGATTTGGTCAAAACCCGTTTGAGTCCGGTTTGAGCTGGTCAAAACCGGTTTGAGCCGGTCTGGTCTGGATTGATCCGGTTTGAGCCGGTCCGGTCATGTTTTAGTCCGGTTTGAGCTAGTCAAAACCGGCTTCAGCCGGTCTGGTTCGGTTTGAGCCGGTCTGGTCCGATATGAGCCTGTCAAAACCGATTGAAACCGGTCTGGGCCGGTTTGAGTCCGGTTTCAGCCGGTCAAAACCGGTTTGAGCCGGTCTGGCCTGGTTTGATCTGGTCAAAACCCCTATGAGACCGGTTTGAGCCGGTGAAAACCGGTTTGAGATGTTCTGGTCCGGTTTGAGCCGGTTTGAGCCATTCTGGTCTGGTGTGAGACGGTTTGAGCTGGTCTGTTCCTGTTTGAGCCGGTCTGTTCCTGTTTGAGTCCGGTTTGAGCCGTTCAAAACCGGTTTGAGCCGGTCTAGTCCGGTTTGAGTCCGGTTTGAGCCAGTCAAAATCGATTGGAGAGGGTCTGGCCTGCTTTGATCTGGTCAAAACCTGTATGAGTATGGTTTGAGGTGGTGAAAGCCGGTTTGAGATGTTATGGTCAGGTTTGAGGCAGTTTGAGCCGGTCTGGTCTGGCTTGAGCCGGTTTGAGCCGGTCTGTTACTGTTTGAGCCGGTCTGTTCCTGTTTGAGTCCAGTTTGAGCCATTCAAAACCGGTGTGAGCCGGTCTAGTCCGGTTTGAGTCAGGTTTCAGCCGGTCAAAACCGGTTTGAGCCTGTTTGTTCCGGTTTGAGTCCTTTTTGAGCCAGTCAAAACAGGTTTGAGCCGGTCTGGTCCGCTTTGAGTCCGGTTTGAGCCGGTCAAAACCGGTTTGAGCCAGTCTGGCCTGGTTTGAGTCCGGTTTGAGCATGTCAAAACAGTTTTGAGCAGGTCTGGTCCGGATAAATATGGTCAAAACCGGTTTGAGTCTGTTTGAGCCGGTCAAAACCGGTTTGAGCCGGTCTGGTCGGGTTTGAGTCCAGTTTGAGCCGGTCAAAACCGGTTTGAGCAGGTCTGGCCTGGTTTGATCTGGTCAAAACCCGTATGAGACCGGTTTCAGCCGGTGAAAACCGGTTTGAGATGTTCTGGTCCGGTTTGAGCCGGTTTGAGCCATTCTGGTCTGGTGTGAGCTGGTTTGAGCTGGTCTGTTCCTGTTTCAGCCGGTCTGTTCCTGTTTGAGTCCGGTTTGAGCCATTCAAAACCAGTTTGAGTTGGTCTAGTCCGGTTTGAGTCCAGTTTGAGCCAGTCAAAATCGATTGGAGACGGTCTGGCCTGCTTTGATCTGGTCAAAACCCGTATGAGTACGGTTTGAGCGGTTTGAGCGGTGAAAGCCGGTTTGAGATGTTCTGGTCAGGTTTGAGGCAGTTTGAGCCGGTCTGGTCTGGCTTGAGCCGGTTTGAGCCGGTCTGTTACTGTTTGAGCCGGTCTGTTCCTGTTTGAGTCCAGTTTGAGCCATTCAAAACCGGTGTGAGCCGGTCTAGTCCGGTTTGAGTCCGGTTTCAGCCGGTCAAAACCGGTTTGAGCCTGTTTGTTCGGTTTGAGTCCTTTTTGAGCCAGTCGAAACAGGTTTGAGCCGGTCTGGTCCGGTTTGAGTCCGGTTTGAGCCGGTCAAAACCGGTTTGAGCCGGTCTGGCCTGGTTTGAGTCCGGTTTGAGCAGGTCCAAACCGTTTTGAGCTGGTCTGGTCCGGATAAATATGGTCAAAACCGGTTTGAGTCTGTTTGAGCCGGTCAAAACCGGTTTGAGCCAGGCTGGTCGGGTTTGAGTCCAGTTTGAGCCGGTCAAAACCGGTTTGAGCAGGTCTGGCCTGGTTTGATCTGGTCAAAACCCGTATGAGACCGGTTTGAGCCGGTGAAAACCGGTTTGAGCCGGTCTGGTTCGGTTTGAGCCGGTTTGAGCCATTCTGGTCTGGTGTGAGCCGGTTTGAGCTGGTCTGTTCCTGTTTGAGCCGGTCTGTTCCTGTTTGAGTCCGGTTTGAGCCGGTTTGAGCCGTTCAAAACCAGTTTGAGTTGGTCTAGTCCGGTTTGAGTCCGGTTTGAGCCAGTCAAAACCGGTTTGAGACGGTCTGGCCTGCTTTGATCTGGTCAAAACCCGTATGAGTACGGTTTGAGGCGGTGAAAGCCGGTTTGAGATGTTCTGGTCAGGTTTGAGGCAGTTTGAGCCGGTCTGGTCTGGCTTGAGCCGGTTTGAGCCGGTCTGTTACTGTTTGAGCCGGTCTGTTCCTGTTTGAGTCCAGTTTGAGCCATTCAAAACCGGTGTGAGCCGGTCTAGTCCGGTTTGAGTCAGGTTTCAGCCGGTCAAAACCGGTTTGAGCCTGTTTGTTCCGGTTTGAGTCCTTTTTGAGCCAGTCAAAACAGGTTTGAGCCGGTCTGGTCCGGTTTGAGTCCGGTTTGAGCCGGTCAAAACCGGTTTGAGCCGGTCTGGCCTGGTTTGATTCCGGTTTGAGCAGGTCAAAACCGTTTTGAGCTGATCTGGTCCGGATAAATATGGTCAAAACCAGTTTGAGTCTGTTTGAGCCGGTCAAAACCGGTTTGAGCCGGTCTGGTCGGGTTTGAGTCCAGTTTGAGCCGGTCAAAATTGGTTTGAGCCGGTCTGGCCTGGTTTGATTTGGTCAAAACACGTTTGAGTCCGGTTTGAGCTGGTCAAAACCGGTTTGAGCCGGTCTGGCCTGGATTGATCCGGTTTGAGCCGGTCCAGTCATGTTTTAGTCCGGTTTGAGCCAGTCAAAACCGGTTTCAGCCGGTCTGGTTCGGTTTGAGCCGGTCTTGTCCGGTTTGAGCCTGTCAAAACCGATTGAAACCGGTCTGGGCCGGTTTGAGTCCGGTTTCAGCCAGTCAAAACCGGTTTGAGCCGGTCGGGCCTGGTTTGATCTGGTCAAAACCCGTATGAGACCGGTTTGAGCCGGTGAAAACCGGTTTGAGATGTTCTGGTCCGGTTTGAGCGGTTTGAGCCGTTCTGGTCTGGTGTGAGCCGGTTTGAGCTGGTCTGTTCCTGCTTGAGCCTGTCTGTTGCAGTTTGAGTCCGGTTTGAGCCGTTCAAAACCGGTTAGAGCTGGTCTAGTCCGGTTTGAGTCCGGTTTGAGCCAGTCAAAATCGAATGGAGAGGGTCTGGCCTGGTTTGATCTGGTCAAAACCCGTATGAGTACGGTGTGAGCCGGTGAAAACCGGTTTGAGATGTTCTGGTCCGGTTTGAGCCAGTTTGAGCCGGTCTGGTCTGGCTTGAGCCGGTTTGAGCCGGTTTGAGCCGGTCTGTTACTGTTTGAGCCTGTCTGTTCCTGTTTGAGTCCAGTTTGAGCCATTCAAAACCGGTTTGAGCCGGGCTGGTCGGGTTTGAGTCCAGTTTGAGCTGGTCAAAATTGGTTTGAGCCGGTCTGGCCTGGTTTGATTTGGTCAAAACCCGTTTGAGTCCGGTTTGAGCTGGTCAAAACCGGTTTGAGCCGGTCTGGCCTGGATTGATCCGGTTTGAGCCGGTCCAGTCATATTTTAGTCCGGTTTGAGCCAGTCAAAACCGTTTTCAGCCGGTCTGGTTCGGTTTGAGCCGGTCTGGTCCAGTATGAGCCTGTCAAAACCGATTGAAACCGGTCTGGGCCGGTTTGAGTCCGGTTTCAGACGGTCAAAACCGGTTTGAGACGGTCTGGCCTGGTTTGATCTGGTCAAAACCCCTATGAGACCGGTTTGAGCCGGAGAAAACCGGTTTGAGATGTTCTGGTCCGGTTTGAGCCCGTTTGAGCCTTTCTGGTCTGGTGTGAGCCGGTTTGAGCTGGTCTGTTCCTGTTTGAGCCAGTCTGTTCCTCTTTGAGTCCGGTTTGAGCCGGTCAAAATTGGTTTGAGCCCTTCTGGCCTGGTTTGATTTGGTCAAAACACGTTTGAGTCCGGTTTGAGCTGGTCAAAACCGGTTTGAGCCGGTCTGGCCTGGATTGATCCGGTTTGAGCCGGTCCAGTCATATTTTAGTCCGGTTTGAGCCAGTCAAAACCGGTTTCAGCCGGTCTGGATCGGTTTGAGCCGGTCTGGTCCGGTTTGAGCCTGTCAAAACCGATTGAAACCTGTCTGGGGCGGTTTGAGTCCGGTTTCAGACGGTCAAAACCGGTTTGAGCCGGTCTGGCCTTGTTTGATTTGGTCAAAACCCCTATGAGACCGGTTTGAGCCGGAGAAAACCGGTTTGAGATGTTCTGGTCCGGTTTGAGCCCGTTTGAGCCTTTCTGGTCTGGTGTGAGCCGGTTTGAGCTGGTCTGTTCCTGTTTGAGCCAGTCTGTTCCTGTTTGAGTCTGGTTTGAGCCGTTCAAAACCGGTTTGAGCCGGTCTGGTCCAGTTTGAGTCCGGTTTGAGCCAGTCAAAATCGATTGGAGACGGTCTGGCCTGCTTTGATCTGGTCAAAACCCGTATGAGTACGGTTTGAGCCGGTGAAAACCGGTTTGAGGTGTTCTGGTCAGGTTTGAGCCAGTTTGAGCCGGTCTGGTCTGGCTTGAGCCGGTTTGAGCCGGTCTGTTACTGTTTGAGCCGGTCTGTTCCTGTTTGAGTCCAGTTTGAGCCATTCAAAACCGGTGTGAGCCGGTCTAGTCCGGTTTGAGTCCGGTTTCAGCCGGTCAAAACCGGTTTGAGCCTGTTTGTTCCGGTTTGAGTCCTTTTTGAGCCAGTCAAAACAGGTTTGAGCCGGTCTGGTCCTGTTTGAGTCCGGTTTGAGCGGGTCAAAACCGGTTTGAGCCGGTCTGGCCTGGTTTGTGTCTGGTTTGAGCAGGTCAAAACCGTTTTGAGCTGATCTGGTCCGGATAAATAGGGTCAAAACCAGTTTGAGTCTGTTTGAGCCGGTCAAAACCGGTTTGAGCCGGGCTGGTCGGGTTTGAGTCCAGTTTGAGCCGGTCAAAATTGGTTTGAGCCGGTCTGGCCTGGTTTGATTTGGTCAAAACCCGTTTGAGTCCGGTTTGAGCTGGTCAAAACCGGTTTGAGCCGGTCTGGCCTGGATTGATCCGGTTTGAGCCGGTCCAGTCATGTTTTAGTCCGGTTTGAGCCAGTCAAAACCGGTTTCAGCCGGTCTGGTTCGGTTTGAGCCGGTCTGGACCGGTTTGAGCCTGTCAAAACCGATTGAAACCGGTCTGGGCCGGTTTGAGTCCGGTTTCAGCCAGTCAAAACCGGTTTGAGCCGGTCGGGCCTGGTTTGATCTGGTCAAAACCCGTATGAGAGCGGTTTGAGCCGGTGAAAACCGGTTTGAGATGTTCTGGTCCGGTTTGAGCCGGTTTGAGCCGTTCTGGTCTGGTTTGAGCCGGTTTGAGCTGGTCTGTTCCTGTTTGAGCCGGTCTGTTCCTGTTTGAGTCCAGTTTGAGCCGTTCAAAACCGGTTTGAGCCGGTCTAGTCCGGTTTGAGTCCGGTTTGAGCCAGTCAAAATCGATTGGAGAGGGTCTGGCCTGCTTTGATCTGGTCAAAACCCGTATGAGTATGGTTTGAGCCGGTGAAAGCCGGTTTGAGTTGTTCTGGTCAGGTTTGAGCCAGTTTGAGCCGGTCTGGTCTGGCTTGAGCCGGTTTGAGCCGGTCTGTTACTGTTTGAGCCGGTCTGTTCCTGTTTGAGTCCAGTTTGAGCCATTCAAAACCGGTGTGAGCCGGTCTAGTCCGGTTTGAGTCCGGTTTCAGCCGGTCAAAACCGGTTTGAGCCTGTTTGTTCCGGTTTGAGTCCTTTTTGAGCCAGTCAAAACAGGTTTGAGCCGGTCTGGTCCAGTTTGAGTCCGGTTTGAGCAGGTCAAAACCGTTTTGAGCTGGTCTGGTCCGGATAAATATGGTCAAAACCGGTTTGAGTCTGTTTGAGCGGTCAAAACCGGTTTGAGCCGGTCTGGTCGGGTTTGAGTCCAGTTTGAGCCGGTCAAAATTGGTTTGAGCCGGTCTGGCCTGGTTTGATTTGGTCAAAACATGTTTGAGTCTGGTTTGAGCTGGTCAAAACCGGTTTGAGCCGGTCTGGTCGGGTTTGAGTCCAGTTTGAGCCGGTCCAGTCATGTTTTAGTCCGGTTTGAGCCAGTCAAAACCGGTTTCAGCCGGTCTGGTTCGGTTTGAGCCGGTCTTGTCCGGTTTGAGCCTGTCAAAACCGATTGAAACCGGTCTGGGCCGGTTTGAGTCCGGTTTCAGCCAGTCAAAACCGGTTTCAGCTGGTCTGGCATGGTTTGATCTGGTCAAAACCCGTATGAGACCGGTTTGAGCCGGTGAAAACCGGTTTGAGATGTTCTGGTCCGGTTTGAGCCAGTTTGAGCCGGTCTGGTCTGGCTTGAGCCGGTTTGAGCCGGTCTGTTACTGTTTGAGCCTGTCTGTTCCTGTTTGAGTCCAGTTTGAGCCATTCAAAACCGGTTTGAGCCGGGCTGGTCGGGTTTGAGTCCAGTTTGAGCTGGTCAAAATTGGTTTGAGCCGGTCTGGCCTGGTTTGATTTGGTCAAAACCCGTTTGAGTCCGGTTTGAGCTGGTCAAAACCGGTTTGAGCCGGTCTGGCCTGGATTGATCCGGTTTGAGCCGGTCCAGTCATATTTTAGTCCGGTTTGAGCCAGTCAAAACCGGTTTCAGCCGGTCTGGTTCGGTTTGAGCCGGTCTGGTCCAGTATGAGCCTGTCAAAACCGATTGAAACCGGTCTGGGCCGGTTTGAGTCCGGTTTCAGACGGTCAAAACCGGTTTGAGACGGTCTGGCCTGGTTTGATCTGGTCAAAACCCCTATGAGACCGGTTTGAGCCGGTGAAAACCGGTTTGAGATGTTCTGGTCCGGTTTGAGCCCGTTTGAGCCTTTCTGGTCTGGTGTGAGCCGGTTTGAGCTGGTCTGTTCCTGTTTGAGCCAGTCTGTTCCTGTTTGAGTCCGGTTTGAGCTGGTCAAAACCGTTTGAGTCCGTTTGAGCCTGTCTGGCCTGGTTTGATTTGGTCAAAACCCGTTTGAGTCCGGTTTGAGCTGGTCAAAACCGGTTTGAGCCGGTCTGGCCTGGATTGATCCGGTTTGAGCCGGTCCAGTCATATTTTAGTCCGGTTTGAGCAGGTCAAAACCGGTTTCAGCCGGTCTGGTTCGGTTTGAGCCGGTCTGGTCCGGTTTGAGCCTGTCAAAACCGATTGAAACCGGTCTGGGCCGGTTTGAGTCCGGTTTCAGCCAGTCAAAACCGGTTTGAGCCGGTCTGGCCTGGTTTGATCTGGTCAAAACCCGTATGAGACCGGTTTGAGCCGGTGAAAACCGGTTTGAGATGTTCTGGTCCGGTTTGAGCCCGTTTGAGCCTTTCTGGTCTGGTGTGAGCCGGTTTGAGCTGGTCTGTTCCTGTTTGAGCCAGTCTGTTCCTGTTTGAGTCCGGTTTGAGCCGTTCAAAACCGGTTTGAGCCGGTCTGGTCCAGTTTGAGTCCGGTTTGAGCCAGTCAAAATCGATTGGAGACGGTCTGGCCTGCTTTGATCTGGTCAAAACCCGTATGAGTACGGTTTGAGCCGGTGAAAACCGGTTTGAGGTGTTCTGGTCAGGTTTGAGGCAGTTTGAGCCGGTCTGGTCTGGCTTGAGCCGGTTTGAGCCGGTCTGTTACTGTTTGAGCCGGTCTGTTCCTGTTTGAGTCCAGTTTGAGCCATTCAAAACCGTGTGAGCCGGTCTAGTCCGTTTGAGTCCGTTTCAGCCGGTCAAAACCGGTTTGAGCCTGTTTGTTCCGGTTTGAGTCCTTTTTGAGCCAGTCAAAACAGGTTTGAGCCGGTCTGGTCCTGTTTGAGTCCGGTTTGAGCGGGTCAAAACCGGTTTGAGCCGGTCTGGCCTGGTTTGTGTCTGGTTTGAGCAGGTCAAAACCGTTTTGAGCTGATCTGGTCCGGATAAATAGGGTCAAAACCAGTTTGAGTCTGTTTGAGCCGGTCAAAACCGGTTTGAGCCGGGCTGGTCGGGTTTGAGTCCAGTTTGAGCCGGTCAAAATTGGTTTGAGCCGGTCTGGCCTGGTTTGATTTGGTCAAAACCGTTTGAGTCCGGTTTGAGTCCGGTTTGAGCTGGTCAAAACCGGTTTGAGCCGGTCTGGCCTGGATTGATCCGGTTTGAGCCGGTCCGGTCATATTTTAGTCCGGTTTGAGCCAGTCAAAACCGGTTTGAGCAGGTCTGGTCCGGTTTGAGTCCGGTTTGAGTCCGGTTTGAGCCTGTCAAAACCGATTGAATCCGGTCTGGGCCGGTTTGAGTCCGGTTTCAGCCAGTCAAAACCGGTTTGAGCCGGTCTGGCCTGGTTTGATCTGGTCAAAACCCGTATGAGACCGGTTTGAGCCGGTGAAAACCGGTTTGAGATGTTCTGGTCCGGTTTGAGCCGGTTTGAGCCGTTCTGGTCTGGTGTGAGCCGGTTTGAGCTGGTCTGTTCCTGTTTGAGCCGGTCTGTTCCTGTTTGAGTCCGGTTTGAGCCGTTCAAAACCGGTTTGAGCCGGTCTAGTCCGGATTGAGTCCGGTTTGAGCCAGTCAAAATTGATTGAGAGGGTCTGGCCTGGTTTGATCTGGTCAAAACCCGTATGAGTCCGGTTTGAGCTGGTGAAAACCGGTTTGAGATATTCTGGTCAGGTTTGAGGCAGTTTGAGCCGGTCTGGTCTGGCTTGAGCCGGTTTGAGCCGGTCTGTTACTGTTTGAGCCGGTCTGTTCCTGTTTGAGTCCAGTTTGAGCCATTCAAAACCGGTGTGAGCCGGTCTAGTCCGGTTTGAGTCCGGTTTCAGCCGGTCAAAACCGGTTTGAGCCGGTCTGGCCTGGTTTGAGTCCGGTTTGAGCAGGTCAAAACCGTTTTGAGCTGATCTGGTCCGGATAAATATGGTCAAAACCGGTTTGAGTCTGTTTGAGCTGGTCAAAACCGGTTTGAGCCGGTCTGGTCGGGTTTGAGTCCAGTTTGAGCCGGTCAAAATTGGTTTGAGCCGGTCTGGCCTGGTTTGATTTGGTCAAAACCCGTTTGAGTCCGGTTTGAGCTGGTCAAAACCGGTTTGAGCCGGTCTGGCCTGGATTGATCCGGTTTGAGCCGGTCCAGTCATATTTTAGTCCGGTTTGAGCCAGTCAAAACCGGTTTGAGCCGGTTTGAGCTGGTCAAAACCGGTTTGAGATGTTCTGGTCCGGTTTGAGCCTGTCAAAACCGATTGAAACCGGTCTGGGCCGGTTTGAGTCCGGTTTGAGCCTGTCAAAACCGGTTTGAGCCGGTCTGGCCTGGTTTGATCTGGTCAAAACCCGTATGAGACCGGTTTGAGCCGGTGAAAACCGGTTTGAGATGTTCTGGTCCGGTTTGAGCCGGTTTGAGCCGTTCTGGTCTGGTGTGAGCCGGTTTGAGCTGGTCTGTTCCTGTTTGAGCCGGTCTGTTCCTGTTTGAGTCCGGTTTGAGCTGTTCAAAACCGGTTTGAGCCGGTCTAGTCCGGTTTGAGTCCGGTTTGAGCCAGTCAAAATCGATTGGAGAGGGTCTGGCCTGGTTTGATCTGGTCAAAACCCGTATGAGTCCGGTTTGAGCTGGTGAAAACCGGTTTGAGATGTTCTGGTCAGGTTTGAGGCAGTTTGAGCCGGTCTGGTCTGGCTTGAGCCGGTTTGAGCCGGTCTGTTACTGTTTGAGCCGGTCTGTTCCTGTTTGAGTCCAGTTTGAGCCATTCAAAACCGGTGTGAGCCGGTCTAGTCCGGTTTGAGTCCGGTTTCAGCCGGTCAAAACCGGTTTGAGCCGGTCTGGCCTGGTTTGAGTCCGGTTTGAGCAGGTCAAAACCGTTTTGAGCTGGTCTGGTCCGGATAAATATGGTCAAAACCGGTTTGAGTCTGTTTGAGCTGGTCAAAACCGGTTTGAGCCGGGCTGGTCGGGTTTGAGTCCAGTTTGAGCCGGTCAAAATTGGTTTGAGCCGGTCTGGCCTGGTTTGATTTGGTCAAAACCCGTTTGAGTCCGGTTTGAGCTGGTCAAAACCGGTTTGAGCCGGTCTGGCCTGGATTGATCCGGTTTGAGCCGGTCCAGTCATGTTTTAGTCCGGTTTGAGCCAGTCAAAACCGGTTTCAGCTGGTCTGGTTCGGTTTGAGCCGGTCTGGTCCAGTATGAGCCTGTCAAAACCGATTGAAACCGGTCTGGGCGGTTTGAGTCCGGTTTCAGCCAGTCAAAACCGGTTTGAGCGGTCTGGCCTGGTTTGATCTGGTCAAAACCCGTATGAGACCGGTTTGAGCGGTGAAAACCGGTTTGAGATGTTCTGGTCCGGTTTGAGCGGTTTGAGCCGTTCTGGTCTGGTGTGAGCCGGTTTGAGCTGGTCTGTTCCTGCTTGAGCCTGTCTGTTCCTGTTTGAGTCCGGTTTGAGTCCTTTTGAGCCAGTCAAAATCGGTTTGAGCCGGTCTAGTCCGGTTTGAGTCCGGTTTGAGCCAGTCAAAATCGGTTTGAGCGGTTTGAGCGGTCTGGCCTGGTTTGATCTGGTCAAAACCCGTATGAGTACGGTTTGAGCCGGTGAAAACCGGTTTGAGATGTTCTGGTCCGGTTTGAGCCAGTTTGAGCCGGTCTGGTCTGGCTTGAGCCGGTTTGAGCCGGTCTGTTCCTGTTTGAGCCGGTCTGTTCCTGTTTGAGTCCAGTTTGAGCCATTCAAAACCGGTTTGAGCCGGGCTGGTCGGGTTTGAGTCCAGTTTGAGCCGGTCAAAATTGGTTTGAGCCGGTCTGGCCTGGTTTGATTTGGTCAAAACCCGTTTGAGTCCGGTTTGAGCTGGTCAAAACCGGTTTGAGCGGTCTGGCCTGGATTGATCCGGTTTGAGCCGGTCCAGTCATGTTTTAGTCCGGTTTGAGCCAGTCAAAACCGGTTTCAGCCGGTCTGGTTCGGTTTGAGCCGGTCTGGTCCAGTATGAGCCTGTCAAAACCGATTGAAACCGGTCTGGGCCGGTTTGAGTCCGGTTTCAGCCAGTCAAAACCGGTTTGAGCCGGTCTGGCCTGGTTTGATCTGGTCAAAACCCGTATGAGACCGGTTTGAGCCGGTGAAAACCGGTTTGAGATGTTCTGGTCCGGTTTGAGCCGGTTTGAGCCGTTCTGGTCTGGTGTGAGCCGGTTTGAGCTGGTCTGTTCCTGTTTGAGCCGGTCTGTTCCTGTTTGAGTCCGGTTTGAGCCGTTCAAAACCGGTTTGAGCCGGTCTAGTCCGGTTTGAGTCCGGTTTGAGCCAGTCAAAACCGTTTGAGCCGGTCTGGCCTGGTTTGATTTGGTCAAAACCCGTTTGAGTCCGGTTTGAGCCGGTGAAAGCCGGTTTGAGATGTTCTGGTCAGGTTTGAGGCAGTTTGAGCCGGTCTGGTCTGGCTTGAGCCGGTTTGAGCCGGTCTGTTACTGTTTGAGCCGGTCTGTTCCTGTTTGAGTCCAGTTTGAGCCATTCAAAACCGGTGTGAGCCGGTCTAGTCCGGTTTGAGTCCGGTTTCAGCCGGTCAAAACCGGTTTGAGCCTGTTTGTTCCGGTTTGAGTCCTTTTTGAGCCAGTCAAAACAGGTTTGAGCCGGTCTGTTCCTGTTTGAGTCCGGTTTGAGCAGGTCAAAACCGTTTTGAGCTGGTCTGGTCCGGATAAATATGGTCAAAACCGGTTTGAGTCTGTTTGAGCCGGTCAAAACCGGTTTGAGCCGGTCTGGTCGGGTTTGAGTCCAGTTTGAGCCGGTCAAAATTGGTTTGAGCCGGTCTGGCCTGGTTTGATTTGGTCAAAACCCGTTTGAGTCCGGTTTGAGCTGGTCAAAACCGGTTTGAGCCGGTCTGGCCTGGATTGATCCGGTTTGAGCCGGTCCAGTCATGTTTTAGTCCGGTTTGAGCCAGTCAAAACCGGTTTCAGCTGGTCTGGTTCGGTTTGAGCCGGTCTGGTCCAGTATGAGCCTGTCAAAACCGATTGAAACCGGTCTGGGCCGGTTTGAGTCCGGTTTCAGCCAGTCAAAACCGGTTTGAGCCGGTCTGGCCTGGTTTGATCTGGTCAAAACCCGTATGAGACCGGTTTGAGCCGGTGAAAACCGGTTTGAGATGTTCTGGTCCGGTTTGAGCCGGTTTGAGCCGTTCTGGTCTGGTGTGAGCCGGTTTGAGCTGGTCTGTTCCTGCTTGAGCCTGTCTGTTCCTGTTTGAGTCCGGTTTGAGCCGTTCAAAACCGGTTTGAGCCGGTCTAGTCCGGTTTGAGTCGGTTTGAGCCAGTCAAAATCGATTGGAGAGGGTCTGGCCTGGTTTGATCTGGTCAAAACCGGTTTGAGTCTGGTTTGAGCCGGTGAAAACCGGTTTGAGATGTTCTGGTCGGTTTGAGCCAGTTTGAGCCGGTCTGGTCTGGCTTGAGCCGGTTTGAGCCGGTCTGTTCCTGTTTGAGCCGGTCTGTTCCTGTTTGAGTCCAGTTTGAGCCATTCAAAACCGGTTTGAGCCGGGCTGGTCGGGTTTGAGTCCAGTTTGAGCCGGTCAAAATTGGTTTGAGCCGGTCTGGCCTGGTTTGATTTGGTCAAAACCCGTTTGAGTCCGGTTTGAGCTGGTCAAAACCGGTTTGAGCCGTCTGGCCTGGTTTGATCCGGTTTGAGCCGGTCCAGTCATGTTTTAGTCGGTTTGAGCCAGTCAAAACCGGTTTCAGCCGGTCTGGTTCGGTTTGAGCCGGTCTGGTCGGTTTGAGTCCAGTTTGAGCCTGTCAAAACCGATTGAAACCGGTCTGGGCGGTTTGAGTCGGTTTCAGCGGTCAAAACCGGTTTGAGCGGTCTGGCCTGGTTTGATTTGGTCAAAACCCGTATGAGACCGGTTTGAGCCGGTGAAAACCGGTTTGAGATGTTCTGGTCCGGTTTGAGCGGTTTGAGCCGTTCTGGTCTGGTGTGAGTCGGTTTGAGCTGGTCTGTTCCTGTTTGAGCTGTCTGTTCCTGTTTGAGTCCGGTTTGAGCCGTTCAAAACCGGTTTGAGCCGGTCTAGTCCGGTTTGAGTCGGTTTGAGCCAGTCAAAATCGATTGGAGAGGGTCTGGCCTGCTTTGATCTGGTCAAAACCCGTATGAGTACGGTTTGAGCCGGTGAAAGCCGGTTTGAGATGTTCTGGTCAGGTTTGAGGCAGTTTGAGCCGGTCTGGTCTGGCTTGAGCCGGTTTGAGCTGGTCTGTTACTGTTTGAGCCGGTCTGTTCCTGTTTGAGTCCAGTTTGAGCCATTCAAAACCGGTGTGAGCCGGTCTAGTCCGGTTTGAGTCCGGTTTCAGCCGGTCAAAACCGGTTTGAGCCTGTTTGTTCGGTTTGAGTCCTTTTTGAGCCAGTCAAAACAGGTTTGAGCCGGTCTGGTCCGGTTTGAGTCCGGTTTGAGCCGGTCAAAACCGGTTTGAGCTGGTCTGGCCTGGTTTGAGTCCGGTTTGAGCAGGTCAAAACCGTTTTGAGCTGGTCTGGTCCGGATAAATATGGTCAAAACCGGTTTGAGTCTGTTTGAGCCGGTCAAAACCGGTTTGAGCCGGGCTGGTCGGGTTTGAGTCCAGTTTGAGCCGGTCAAAATTGGTTTGAGCCGGTCTGGCCTGGTTTGATTTGGTCAAAACCCGTTTGAGTCCGGTTTGAGCTGGTCAAAACCGGTTTGAGCCGGTCTGGTCGGGTTTGAGTCCAGTTTGAGCCGGTCCAGTCATGTTTTAGTCCGGTTTGAGCCAGTCAAAACCGGTTTCAGCCGGTCTGGTTCGGTTTGAGCCGGTCTGGTCTGGTTTGAGCCGGTCAAAACCGGTTTGAGCCGGTCTAGTCCGGTTTGAGTCCGGTTTCAGCCAGTCAAAACCGGTTTGAGCCGGTCTGGCCTGGTTTGATCTGGTCAAAACCGGTTTGAGCGGTTTGAGCGGTGAAAACCGGTTTGAGATGTTCTGGTCCGGTTTGAGCCGGTTTGAGCCGTTCTGGTCTGGTTTGAGCCGGTTTGAGCTGGTCTGTTCCTGTTTGAGCCGGTCTGTTCCTGTTTGAGTCCGGTTTGAGCTGGTCAAAACCGGTTTGAGCCGGTCTAGTCCGGTTTGAGTCCGTTTGAGCCAGTCAAAATCGATTGAGACGGTCTGGCCTGCTTTGATCTGGTCAAAACCGTTTGAGTCCGGTTTGAGCCGGTGAAAACCGGTTTGAGATATTCTGGTCAGGTTTGAGGCAGTTTGAGCCGGTCTGGTCTGGCTTGAGCCGGTTTGAGCCGGTCTGTTCCTGTTTGAGTCAGTTTGAGCCAGTCTGTTCCTGTTTGAGCTGTCTGTTCCGGTTTGAGCCAGTCAAAATCGGTTTGAGCCGGGCTGGTCGGGTTTGAGTCCAGTTTGAGCCAGTCAAAATTGGTTTGAGCCGGTCTGGCCTGGTTTGATTTGGTCAAAACCCGTTTGAGTCCGGTTTGAGCTGGTCAAAACCGGTTTGAGCCGGTCTGGTCGGGTTTGAGTCCAGTTTGAGCCGGTCCAGTCATGTTTTAGTCGGTTTGAGCCAGTCAAAACCGGTTTCAGCGGTCTGGTTCGGTTTGAGCGGTCTGGTCCGGTTTGAGCCTGTCAAAACCGATTGAAACCGGTCTGGGCGGTTTGAGTCGGTTTCAGCCAGTCAAAACCGGTTTGAGCGGTCTGGCCTGGTTTGATCTGGTCAAAACCCGTATGAGACGGTTTGAGCGGTGAAAACCGGTTTGAGATGTTCTGGTCGGTTTGAGCCGGTTTGAGCCGTTCTGGTCTGGTTTGAGCCGGTTTGAGCTGGTCTGTTCCTGTTTGAGCCGGTCTGTTCCTGTTTGAGTCCGGTTTGAGCCGTTCAAAACCGGTTTGAGCGGTCTAGTCCGGTTTGAGTCCGGTTTGAGCCAGTCAAAATCGATTGGAGCGGTCTGGCCTGCTTTGATCTGGTCAAAACCCGTATGAGTACGGTTTGAGCCGGTGAAAACCGGTTTGAGATATTCTGGTCAGGTTTGAGGCAGTTTGAGCCGGTCTGGTCTGGCTTGAGCCGGTTTGAGCCGGTCTGTTCCTGTTTGAGTCAGTTTGAGCCAGTCTGTTCCTGTTTGAGTCCGGTTTGAGCCAGTCAAAATCGGTTTGAGCCGGTCTGGTCGGTTTGAGTCCAGTTTGAGCCGGTCAAAATTGGTTTGAGCCGGTCTGGCCTGGTTTGATTTGGTCAAAACCCGTTTGAGTCCGGTTTGAGCTGGTCAAAACCGGTTTGAGCCGGTCTGGCCTGGATTGATCCGGTTTGAGCCGGTCCGGTCATGTTTTAGTCGGTTTGAGCCAGTCAAAACCGGTTTCAGCCGGTCTGGTTCGGTTTGAGCCGGTCTGGTCGGTTTGAGCCTGTCAAAACCGATTGAAACCGGTCTGGGCCGGTTTGAGTCCGGTTTGAGCTGGTCAAAACCGGTTTGAGCGGTCTGGCCTGGTTTGATCTGGTCAAAACCCGTATGAGACGGTTTGAGCCGGTGAAAACCGGTTTGAGATGTTCTGGTCGGTTTGAGCGGTTTGAGCCGTTCTGGTCTGGTGTGAGTCGGTTTGAGCTGGTCTGTTCCTGTTTGAGCTGTCTGTTCCTGTTTGAGTCGGTTTGAGCCGTTCAAAACCGGTTTGAGCGGTCTAGTCGGTTTGAGTCCGGTTTGAGCCAGTCAAAATCGATTGAGCGGTCTGGCCTGGTTTGATTTGGTCAAAACCCGTATGAGTACGGTTTGAGCCGGTGAAAACCGGTTTGAGATGTTCTGGTCAGGTTTGAGGCAGTTTGAGCCGGTCTGGTCTGGCTTGAGCCGGTTTGAGCCGGTCTGTTACTGTTTGAGCCGGTCTGTTCCTGTTTGAGTCCAGTTTGAGCCATTCAAAACCGGTGTGAGCCGGTCTAGTCGGTTTGAGTCCGGTTTCAGCCGGTCAAAACCGGTTTGAGCCTGTTTGTTCGGTTTGAGTCCTTTTGAGCCAGTCAAAACAGGTTTGAGCCGGTCTGGTCCGGTTTGAGTCCGGTTTGAGCGGTCAAAACCGGTTTGAGCCGGTCTGGCCTGGTTTGAGTCCGGTTTGAGCAGGTCAAAACCGTTTTGAGCTGGTCTGGTCCGGATAAATATGGTCAAAACCGGTTTGAGTCTGTTTGAGCCGGTCAAAACCGGTTTGAGCCGGTCTGGTCGGGTTTGAGTCCAGTTTGAGCCGGTCAAAATTGGTTTGAGCGGTCTGGCCTGGTTTGATCTGGTCAAAACCCGTATGAGACCGGTTTGAGCCGGTGAAAACCGGTTTGAGCCGTTCTGGTCTGGTTTGAGCCGGTTTGAGCCGTTCTGGTCTGGTGTGAGCCGGTTTGAGCTGGTCTGTTCCTGCTTGAGCCTGTCTGTTCCTGTTTGAGTCCGGTTTGAGCCATTCAAAACCGGTTTGAGCGGTCTAGTCGGTTTGAGTCCGGTTTGAGCCAGTCAAAATCGATTGGAGACGGTCTGGCCTGCTTTGATCTGGTCAAAACCGGTTTGAGTCTGGTTTGAGCCGGTGAAAGCCGGTTTGAGATGTTCTGGTCAGGTTTGAGGCAGTTTGAGCCGGTCTGGTCTGGCTTGAGCCGGTTTGAGCCGGTCTGTTACTGTTTGAGCCGGTCTGTTCCTGTTTGAGTCCAGTTTGAGCCATTCAAAACCGGTGTGAGCCGGTCTAGTCCGGTTTGAGTCCGGTTTCAGCCGGTCAAAACCGGTTTGAGCCTGTTTGTTCGGTTTGAGTCCTTTTTGAGCCAGTCAAAACAGGTTTGAGCCGGTCTGGTCCGGTTTGAGTCCGGTTTGAGCCGGTCAAAACCGGTTTGAGCCGGTCTGGCCTGGTTTGAGTCCGGTTTGAGCAGGTCAAAACCGTTTTGAGCTGGTCTGGTCCGGATAAATATGGTCAAAACCGGTTTGAGTCTGTTTGAGCCGGTCAAAACCGGTTTGAGCCGGTCTGGTCGGGTTTGAGTCCAGTTTGAGCCGGTCAAAATTGGTTTGAGCCGGTCTGGCCTGGTTTGATTTGGTCAAAACCCGTTTGAGTCCGGTTTGAGCTGGTCAAAACCGGTTTGAGCCGGTCTGGCCTGGTTTGATCCGGTTTGAGCCGGTCCAGTCATGTTTTAGTCCGGTTTGAGCCAGTCAAAACCGGTTTCAGCCGGTCTGGTTCGGTTTGAGCCGGTCTGGTCGGTTTGAGTCCAGTTTGAGCCTGTCAAAACCGATTGAAACCGGTCTGGGCGGTTTGAGTCCGGTTTCAGCCAGTCAAAACCGGTTTGAGCGGTCTGGCCTGGTTTGATCTGGTCAAAACCGGTTTGAGCAGTCTGGCCTGGTTTGATCTGGTGAAAACCGGTTTGAGATGTTCTGGTCCGGTTTGAGCGGTTTGAGCCGTTCTGGTCTGGTGTGAGCCGGTTTGAGCTGGTCTGTTCCTGCTTGAGCCTGTCTGTTCCTGTTTGAGTCCGGTTTGAGCCGTTCAAAACCGGTTTGAGCCGGTCTAGTCGGTTTGAGTCCAGTTTGAGCCAGTCAAAATCGATTGGAGACGGTCTGGCCTGGTTTGATCTGGTCAAAACCCGTATGAGACCGGTTTGAGCCAGTCAAAACCGGTTTGAGATGTTCTGGTCGGTTTGAGCCGGTTTGAGCCGTTCTGGTCTGGTGTGAGCGGTTTGAGCTGGTCTGTTCCTGCTTGAGCCTGTCTGTTCCTGTTTGAGTCGGTTTGAGCCGTTCAAAACCGGTTTGAGCCGGTCTAGTCGGTTTGAGTCAGTTTGAGCCAGTCAAAATCGATTGGAGACGGTCTGGCCTGGTTTGATCTGGTCAAAACCCGTATGAGTCGGTTTGAGCCAGTCAAAACCGGTTTGAGATGTTCTGGTCGGTTTGAGCGGTTTGAGCCGTTCTGGTCTGGTGTGAGCGGTTTGAGCTGGTCTGTTCCTGTTTGAGCCGGTCTGTTCCTGTTTGAGTCCGGTTTGAGCCGTTCAAAACCGGTTTGAGCCGGTCTGGTCTGGTTTGAGTCGGTTTGAGCCAGTCAAAATCGATTGAGCGGTCTGGCCTGCTTTGATCTGGTCAAAACCCGTATGAGTACGGTTTGAGCGGTTTGAGCGGTTTGAGCCGGTCAAAACGGTTTGAGATGTTCTGGTCAGGTTTGAGGCAGTTTGAGCCGGTCTGGTCTGGCTTGAGCCGGTTTGAGCCGGTCTGTTACTGTTTGAGCCGGTCTGTTCCTGTTTGAGTCCAGTTTGAGCCATTCAAAACCGGTGTGAGCCGGTCTAGTCGGTTTGAGTCCGGTTTCAGCCAGTCAAAACCGGTTTGAGCCTGTTTGTTCCGGTTTGAGTCCTTTTGAGCCAGTCAAAACAGGTTTGAGCGGTCTGGTCCGGTTTGAGTCCGGTTTGAGCCTGTCAAAACCGGTTTGAGCCGGTCTGGCCTGGTTTGAGTCCGGTTTGAGCAGGTCAAAACCGTTTTGAGCTGGTCTGGTCCGGATAAATATGGTCAAAACCGGTTTGAGTCTGTTTGAGCGGTCAAAACCGGTTTGAGCCGGTCTAGTCGGTTTGAGTCCGGTTTCAGCCAGTCAAAACCGGTTTGAGCAGGTCTGGCCTGGTTTGATCTGGTCAAAACCCGTATGAGACCGGTTTGAGCCGGTGAAAACCGGTTTGAGATGTTCTGGTCGGTTTGAGCGGTTTGAGCCATTCTGGTCTGGTGTGAGCCGGTTTGAGCTGGTCTGTTCCTGTTTGAGCCGGTCTGGTCCGGTTTGAGCGGTTTGAGCGGTTTGAGCCGTTCAAAACCGGTTTGAGCAGTTTGAGCCGGTCTAGTCGGTTTGAGTCGGTTTGAGCCAGTCAAAATCGATTGGAGACGGTCTGGCCTGCTTTGATCTGGTCAAAACCCGTATGAGTACGGTTTGAGGCGGTGAAAGCCGGTTTGAGATGTTCTGGTCAGGTTTGAGGCAGTTTGAGCCGGTCTGGTCTGGCTTGAGCCGGTTTGAGCCGGTCTGTTACTGTTTGAGCCGGTCTGTTCCTGTTTGAGTCAGTTTGAGCCATTCAAAACCGGTGTGAGCCGGTCTAGTCCGGTTTGAGTCAGGTTTCAGCCGGTCAAAACCGGTTTGAGCCTGTTTGTTCGGTTTGAGTCCTTTTGAGCCAGTCAAAACAGGTTTGAGCGGTCTGGTCGGTTTGAGTCGGTTTGAGCCGGTCAAAACCGGTTTGAGCCGGTCTGGCCTGGTTTGAGTCCGGTTTGAGCAGGTCAAAACCGTTTTGAGCTGGTCTGGTCCGGATAAATATGGTCAAAACCGGTTTGAGTCTGTTTGAGCGGTCAAAACCGGTTTGAGCCGGGCTGGTCGGGTTTGAGTCCAGTTTGAGCCGGTCAAAATTGGTTTGAGCGGTCTGGCCTGGTTTGATTTGGTCAAAACCCGTTTGAGTCGGTTTGAGCTGGTCAAAACCGGTTTGAGCGGTCTGGCCTGGATTGATCCGGTTTGAGCCGGTCCGGTCATGTTTTAGTCCGGTTTGAGCCAGTCAAAACCGGTTTCAGCGGTCTGGTTCGGTTTGAGCGGTCTAGTCGGTTTGAGCTGGTCAAAACCGTTTGAGTCGGTTTGAGCCGGTCTGGTCCGGTTTGAGTCGGTTTCAGCCGGTCAAAACCGGTTTGAGCCGGTCTGGCCTGGTTTGATCTGGTCAAAACCCGTATGAGACCGGTTTGAGCGGTGAAAACCGGTTTGAGATGTTCTGGTCGGTTTGAGCGGTTTGAGCCGTTCTGGTCTGGTGTGAGCGGTTTGAGCTGGTCTGTTCCTGCTTGAGCCTGTCTGTTCCTGTTTGAGTCCGGTTTCAGCTGGTCAAAATCGGTTTGAGCCGGTCTAGTCGGTTTGAGTCCGGTTTGAGCTGGTCAAAACCGTTTGAGTCCGGTTTGAGTCCGTTTGAGCCGGTCAAAAGCGGATTGAGCCGGTCTGGTCGGGTTTGAATCGGTTTGAGCAGGTCTGGTCTGGTTTGAGCCGGTGAAAACTGGTTTCAGCCGGTCTGTTTCTGTTTGAGCCGGTCTGTTCCTGTTTGAGTCGGTTTGAGCCGGTCAAAACCGGTTTCAGCCGGTCTGGTTCGGTTTGAGCCGGTCTGGTCGGTTTGAGCCTGTCAAAACCGGTTAGAACCGGTCTGGGCCGGTTTGAGTCCGGTTTGAATCGGTCCAAACCGGTTTGAGCCAGTCTGGCCTGGTTTGATCCGGTCAAAACCCGTATGAGTCCGGTTTGAGCGGTGAAAACCGGTTTGAGATATTCTGGTCGGTTTGAGCGGTTTGAGCCGGTCTGGTCTGGCTTGAGCCGGTTTTAGCCGGTCTCTTCCTGTTTGAGTCGGTTTGAGCCAGTTCAAAACCGGTTTGAGCCGGTCTGGTCCGGTTTGAGTCGGTTTGAGCCGTTCAAAACCTGGTAGACCCGGTCTGGTCCCTAATGAGACGGTTAAAACCGGTTTGAGCCAGTTCAAAACCGGTTTGAGCCGGTCTGTTACTGTTTGAGTCCGGTTTGAGCTGGTCAAAACCGTTTGAGTCCGGTTTGAGTCGGTTTCAGCGGTCTGGTTCGGTTTGAGCCGGTCAAAAGCGGTTTGAGCCGGTCTGGTCGGTTTGAGTCGGTTTGAGCCAGTCAAAACAGGTTTGAGCCGGTCTGGTACGGTTTGAGTCCGGTTTCAGCTGGTCAAAATCGGTTTGAGAGAGTCTGGCCTGGTTTGATCTGGTCAAAACCCGTTTGAGTCGGTTTGAGCCGGTCAAAACCGGTTTGAGCGGTCTGGTCCGGTTTGAGTCAGTTTGAGCCGGTCAAAACCAGTTTGAGCCGGTCTGGTCAGGTTTGAGATGGTTTGAGCCGGTCTGGTCTGGTTAGAGATGTTCTGGTCGGGTTTCAGCCGGTCAAAACCGGTTTGAGCCCATCTCGTCCGGTTTGAGCCGTGAAACCGGTTTGAGCCCATCTCGTCCGGTTTGAGCTGGTCAAAACCGGTTTGAGCCGGTTTGAGCGGTCTGGCCTGGATTGATCCGGTTTGAGCGGTCTGGTCTGGTTTGAGCCGGTCTGGTTCGGTTTGAGCCGGTCAAAACCGGTTTGAGCAGTTTGAGCCGGTCTGGCCTGGTTTGAGTCCGGTTTGAGCAGGTCAAAACCGTTGAGAGCTGGTCTGGTCCGGTTTCATCCAGTCAAAACTGGTTTGAGACGGCTTGAGCTAGTCAAAACCGGTTTGAGCGGTCTGGCCTGGTTTGATCCGGTTTGAGCCGGTCTGGTCTGGTTTGAGCCGGTGAAAACCGGTTTGAGCCGGTCCGATCCGGTTTTAGTCCGGTTTGAGCCTTTCAAAACCGGTTTCAGCCGGTCTGGTTCGGTTTGAGCCGGTCTGGTCGGTTTGAGCCTGTCTGAACCGGTTGGAACCGGTCTGGGCGGTTTGAGTCCGGTTTGAGCCAGTCAAAACCGGTTTCAGCCGGTCTGGCCTGGTTTGATCTGGTCAAAACCCGTATGAGACGGTTTGAGCGGTGAAAACCGGTTTGAGCCGTTCTGGTCTGGTGTGAGCCGGTTTGAGCCGTTCTGGTCTGGTGTGAGCCGGTTTGAGCTGGTCTGTTCCTGTTTGAGCCAGTCTGTTCCTGTTTGAGCGGTCTGGTCCGGTTTCATCCAGTCAAAACTGGTTTGAGCCGGTCTAGTCCGGTTTGAGTCCGGTTTGAGCTGGTCAAAACCGTTTGAGCCGGTTTGAGCGGTCTGGCCTGCTTTGATCTGGTCAAAACCCGTATGAGTACGGTTTGAGGCGGTGAAAGCCGGTTTGAGGTGTTCTGGTCAGGTTTGAGGCAGTTTGAGCCGGTCTGGTCTGGCTTGAGCCGGTTTGAGCCGGTCTGTTACTGTTTGAGCCGGTCTGTTCCTGTTTGAGTCCAGTTTGAGCCATTCAAAACCGGTGTGAGCCAGTCTAGTCCGGTTTGAGTCCGGTTTCAGCCGGTCAAAACCGGTTTGAGCCTGTTTGTTCCGGTTTGAGTCCTTTTTGAGCCAGTCAACACAGGTTTGAGCCGGTCTGGTGCGGTTTGAGTCCGGTTCGAGCCGGTCAAAACCAGTTTGAGCCGGTCTGGCCTGGATTGAGTGCTGTTTGAGCAGGTCCAAACCGTTTTGAGCTGGTCTGGTCCGGATAAATATGGTCAAAACCGGTTTCAGTCTCTTTGAGCCGGTCAAAACCGGTTTGAGCCAGTCTGGTCGTGTTTGAGTGCAGTTTGAGCCGGTCAAAATTGGTTTGAGCCGGTCTGGCCTGGTTTGATTTGGTCAAAACCCGTTTGAGTCCGGTTTGAGCTGGTCAAAACCGGTTTGAGCCGGTCTGGCCAGGATTGATCCGGTTTGAGCCGGTCCGGTCATGTTTTAGTCCGGTTTGAGCCAGTCAAAACCGGTTTCAGCCGGTCTGGTTCGGTTTGAGCCGGTCTGGTCCGGTTTGAGCCTGTCAAAACCGATTGAAACCGGTCTGGGCCGGTTTGAGTCCGGTTTCAGCCGGTCAAAACCGGTTTGAGCTGGTCTGGCCTGGTTTGATCTGGTCAAAACCCGTATGAGACGGTTTGAGCGGTGAAAACCGGTTTGAGATGTTCTGGTCGGTTTGAGCCGGTTTGAGCCGGTCTGGCCTGGTTTGAGTCGGTTTGAGCTGGTCTGTTCCTGTTTGAGCTGTCTGTTCCTGTTTGAGTCCGGTTTGAGCCGTTCAAAACCGGTTTGAGCCGGTCTAGTCCGGTTTGAGTCAGTTTGAGCCGGTCAAAATTGGTTTGAGCCGGTCTGGCCTGGTTTGATTTGGTCAAAACCCGTTTGAGTCCGGTTTGAGCTGGTCAAAACCGGTTTGAGCCGGTCTGGCCTGGATTGATCCGGTTTGAGCCGGTCCGGTCATGTTTTAGTCCGGTTTGAGCCAGTCAAAACCGGTTTCAGCCGGTCTGGTTCGGTTTGAGCCGGTCTGGTCCGGTTTGAGCCTGTCAAAACCGATTGAAACCGGTCTGGGCCGGTTTGAGTCCGGTTTCAGCCGGTCAAAACCGGTTTGAGCTGGTCTGGCCTGGTTTGATCTGGTCAAAACCCGTATGAGACCGGTTTGAGCCGGTGAAAACCGGTTTGAGATGTTCTGGTCCGGTTTGAGCCGGTTTGAGCCGTTCTGGTCTGGTGTGAGTCGGTTTGAGCTGGTCTGTTCCTGTTTGAGCTGTCTGTTCCTGTTTGAGTCCGGTTTGAGCCGTTCAAAACCGGTTTGAGCCGGTCTAGTCCGGTTTGAGTCCGGTTTGAGCCAGTCAAAATCGATTGGAGACGGTCTGGCCTGGTTTGATGTGGTCAAAACCCGTATGAGTACGGTTTGAGCCGGTGAAAGCCGGTTTGAGATGTTCTGGTCAGGTTTGAGGCAGTTTGAGCCGGTCTGGTCTGGCTTGAGCCGGTTTGAGCCGGTCTGTTACTGTTTGAGCCGGTCTGTTCCTGTTTGAGTCCAGTTTGAGCCATTCAAAACCGGTGTGAGCCGGTCTAGTCCGGTTTGAGTCCGGTTTCAGCCGGTCAAAACCGGTTTGAGCCGGTCTGGTCTGGTTTGAGTCCTTTTGAGCCAGTCAAAACAGGTTTGAGCCGGTCTGGTCCGGTTTGAGTCCGGTTTGAGCAGGTCAAAACCGGTTTGAGCCTGTCTGGCCTGGTTTGAGTCCGGTTTGAGCAGGTCAAAACCGTTTTGAGCTGGTCTGGTCCGGATAAATATGGTCAAAACCGGTTTGAGCTGGTCAAAACCGTTTGAGTCCGGTTTGAGTCAGTTTGAGCCGGTCAAAACCGGTTTGAGCCGGTCTGGTCGGGTTTGAGTCCAGTTTGAGCCGGTCAAAATTGGTTTGAGCCGGTCTGGCCTGGTTTGATCTGGTCAAAACCCGTATGAGACCGGTTTGAGCCGGTGAAAACCGGTTTGAGATGTTCTGGTCCGGTTTGAGCCGGTTTGAGCCGTTCTGGTCTGGTGTGAGCCGGTTTGAGCTGGTCTGTTCCTGCTTGAGCCTGTCTGTTCCTGTTTGAGTCCGGTTTGAGCCGTTCAAAACCGGTTTGAGCCGGTCTAGTCGGTTTGAGTCCGGTTTGAGCCAGTCAAAATCGATTGGAGACGGTCTGGCCTGCTTTGATCTGGTCAAAACCCGTATGAGTACGGTTTGAGCCGGTGAAAGCCGGTTTGAGATGTTCTGGTCAGGTTTGAGGCAGTTTGAGCCGGTCTGGTCTGGCTTGAGCCGGTTTGAGCCGGTCTGTTACTGTTTGAGCCGGTCTGTTCCTGTTTGAGTCCAGTTTGAGCCATTCAAAACCGGTGTGAGCCGGTCTAGTCCGGTTTGAGTCAGGTTTCAGGCGGTCAAAACCGGTTTGAGCCTGTTTGTTCCGGTTTGAGTCCTTTTTGAGCCAGTCAAAACAGGTTTGAGCCGGTCTGGTCCGGTTTGAGTCCGGTTTGAGCCGTTCAGAACCTGTTTGAGCCTGTCTGGCCTGGTTTGAGTCCGGTTTGAGCAGGTCAAAACCGTTTTGAGCTGGTCTGGTCCGGATAAATATGGTCAAAACCGGTTTGAGTCTGTTTGAGCCGGTCAAAACCGGTTTGAGATGTTCTGGTCCGGTTTGAGCCGGTTTGAGCCGTTCTGGTCTGGTGTGAGACGGTTTGAGCTGGTCTGTTCTTGTATGAGCCGGTCTGTTCCTGTTTGAGTCCGGTTTGAGCCGTTCAAAACCGGATTGAGCCGGTTTGTTCGGTTTGAGTCCGGTTTGAGCCAGTCAAAATCGATTGGAGACGGTTTGGCCTGGTTTGATCTGGTCAAAACCCGTATGAGTACGGTTTGAGCCGGTGAAAACCGGTTTGAGATGTTCTGGTCCGGTTTGAGCCAGTTTGAGCCGGTCTGGTCTGGCTTGAGCCGGTTTGAGCCGGTCTGTTACTGTTTGAGCCGGTCTGTTCCTGTTTGAGTCCAGTTTGAGCCATTCAAAACCGGTGTGAGCCGGTCTAGTCCGGTTTGAGTCCGGTTTCAGCCGGTCAAAACCGATTTGAGCCTGTTTGTTCCGGTTTGAGTCCTTTTTGAGCCAGTCAACACAGGTTTGAGCCGGTCTGGTCCGGTTTGAGTCCGGTTTGAGCAGGTCAAAACCGGTTTGAGCCGGTCTGGCCTGGTTTGAGTCCGGTTTGAGCAGGTCAAAACCGTTTTGAGCTGGTCTGGTCCGGATAAATACGGTCATAACCGGTTTGATTCTGTTTGAGCCGGTCAAAACCGGTTTGAGCCGGTCTGGTCGGGTTTGAGTCCAGTTTGAGCCGGTCAAAATTGGTTTGAGCCGGTCTGGCCTGGTTTGATTTGGTCAAAACCCGTTTGAGTCCGGTTTGAGCTGGTCAAAACCGGTTTGAGCCGGTCTGGCCTGGATTGATCCGGTTTGAGCCGGTCCGGTCATGTTTTAGTCCGGTTTGAGCCAGTCAAAACCGGTTTCAGCCGGTCTGGTTCGGTTTGAGCCGGTCTGGTCCGGTTTGAGCCTGTCAAAACCGATTGAAACCGGTCTGGGCCGGTTTGAGTCCGGTTTCAGCCAGTCAAAATCGGTTTGAGCTGGTCTGGCCTGGTTTGATCTGGTCAAAACCTGTATGAGACCGGTTTGACCCGGTGAAAACCGGTTTGAGATGTTCTGGTCCGGTTTGAGCCGGTTTGAGCCGTTCTGGTCTGGTGTGAGTCGGTTTGAGCTGGTCTGTTCCTGTTTGAGCTGTCTGTTCCTGTTTGAGTCCGGTTTGAGCCGTTCAAAACCGGTTTGAGCCGGTCTAGTCCGGTTTGAGTCCGGTTTGAGCCAGTCAAAATCGATTGGAGACGGTCTGGCCTGGTTTGATGTGGTCAAAACCCGTATGAGTACGGTTTGAGCCGGTGAAAGCCGGTTAGAGGTGTTCTGGTCAGGTTTGAGGCAGTTTGAGCCGGTCTGGTCTGGCTTGAGCCGGTTTGAGCCGGTCTGTTACTGTTTGAGCCGGTCTGTTCCTGTTTGAGTCCAGTTTGAGCCATTCAAAACCGGTGTGAGCCGGTCTAGTCCGGTTTGAGTCCGGTTTCAGCCGGTCAAAACCGGTTTGAGCCTGTTTGTTCCGGTTTGAGTCCTTTTTGAGCCAGTCAAAACAGGTTTGAGCCGGTCTGGTCCGGTTTGAGTCCGGTTTGAGCCGGTCAAAACCGGTTTGAGCCTGTCTGGCCTGGTTTGAGTCCGGTTTGAGCAGGTCCAAACCGTTTTGAGCTGGTCTGGTCCGGATAAATATGGTCAAAACCGGTTTGAGTCTGTTTGAGCCGGTCAAAACCGGTTTGAGATGTTCTGGTCCGGTTTGAGCCGGTTTGAGCCATTCTGGTCTGGTGTGAGCCGGTTTGAGCTGGTCTGTTCCTGTTTGAGCCGGTCTGTTCCTGTTTGAGTCCGGTTTGAGCCGTTCAAAACCGGTTTGAGCCTGTTTGTTCGGTTTGAGTCCGGTTTGAGCCAGTCAAAATCGATTGGAGACGGTCTGGCCTGGTTTGATCTGGTCAAAACCCGTATGAGTACGGTTTGAGCCGGTGAAAACCGGTTTGAGATGTTCTGGTCCGGTTTGAGCCAGTTTGAGCCGGTCTGGTCTGGCTTGAGCCGGTTTGAGCCGGTCTGTTACTGTTTGAGCCGGTCTGTTCCTGTTTGAGTCCAGTTTGAGCCATTCAAAACCGGTGTGAGCGGTCTAGTCCGGTTTGAGTCCGGTTTGAGCCTGTCAAAACCGATTTGAGCCTGTTTGTTCCGGTTTGAGTCTTTTGAGCCAGTCAACACAGGTTTGAGCCGGTCTGGTCCGGTTTGTGTCCGGTTTGAGCCGGTCAAAACCGGTTTGAGCCGGTCTGGCCTGGTTTGAGTCCGGTTTGAGCAAGTCAAAACCGTTTTGAGCTGGTCTGGTCCGGATAAATACGGTCATAACCGGTTTGATTCTGTTTGAGCCGGTCAAAACCGGTTTGAGCCGGTCTGGTCGGGTTTGAGTCCAGTTTGAGCCGGTCAAAATTGGTTTGAGCCGGTCTGGCCTGGTTTGATTTGGTCAAAACCCGTTTGAGTCCGGTTTGAGCTGGTCAAAACCGGTTTGAGCCGGTCTGGCCTGGTTTGAGTCCGTTTGAGCCGGTCCGGTCATGTTTTAGTCCGGTTTGAGCCAGTCAAAACCGGTTTCAGCCGGTCTGGTTCGGTTTGAGCCGGTCTGGTCCGTTTGAGCCGGTTTGAGCCAGTCAAAACGGTTTGAGCCGTGAAACCGGTTTGAGCGGTCTGGTCGGTTTGAGTCCGGTTTCAGCCAGTCAAAATCGGTTTGAGCTGGTCTGGCCTGGTTTGATCTGGTCAAAACCTGTATGAGACCGGTTTGACCCGGTGAAAACCGGTTTGAGATGTTCTGGTCCGGTTTGAGCCGGTTTGAGCCGTTCTGGTCTGGTGTGAGTCGGTTTGAGCTGGTCTGTTCCTGTTTGAGCTGTCTGTTCCTGTTTGAGTCAGGTTTGAGCCATTCAAAACCGGTTTGAGCCGGTCTAGTCCGGTTTGAGTCCGGTTTGAGCCAGTCAAAATCGATTGGAGACGGTCTGGCCTGGTTTGATCTGGTCAAAACCCGTATGAGTACGGTTTGAGCCGGTGAAAGCCGGTTTGAGATGTTCTGGTCAGGTTTGAGGCAGTTTGAGCCGGTCTGGTCTGGCTTGAGCCGGTTTGAGCCGGTCTGTTACTGTTTGAGCCGGTCTGTTCCTGTTTGAGTCCAGTTTGAGCCATTCAAAACCGGTGTGAGCCGGTCTAGTCCGGTTTGAGCCAGTCAAAACCGGTTTCAGCGGTCAAAACCGGTTTGAGCCTGTTTGTTCCGGTTTGAGTCCTTTTTGAGCCAGTCAAAACAGGTTTGAGCCGGTCTGGTCCGGTTTGAGTCCGGTTTGAGCTGGTCAAAACCGGTTTGAGCCGGTCTGGCCTGGTTTGAGTCCGGTTTGAGCAGGTCAAAACCGTTTTGAGCTGGTCTGGTCCGGATAAATATGGTCAAAACCGGTTTGAGTCTGTTTGAGCCGGTCAAAACCGGTTTGAGCCGGTCTGGTCGGGTTTGAGTCCAGTTTGAGCCGGTCAAAATTGGTTTGAGCCGGTCTGGCCTGGTTTGATTTGGTCAAAACCCGTTTGAGTCCGGTTTGAGCTGGTCAAAACCGGTTTGAGCCGGTCTGGCCTGGTTTGATCCGGTTTGAGCCGGTCCAGTCATGTTTTAGTCCGGTTTGAGCCAGTCAAAACCGGTTTCAGCCGGTCTGGTTCGGTTTGAGCCGGTCTGGTCGGTTTGAGTCCAGTTTGAGCCTGTCAAAACCGATTGAAACCGGTCTGGGCCGGTTTGAGTCCGGTTTCAGCCAGTCAAAACCGGTTTGAGCCGGTCTGGCCTGGTTTGATCTGGTCAAAACCCGTATGAGACCGGTTTGAGCCGGTGAAAACCGGTTTGAGATGTTCTGGTCCGGTTTGAGCCGGTTTGAGCCGTTCTGGTCTGGTGTGAGCCGGTTTGAGCTGGTCTGTTCCTGCTTGAGCCTGTCTGTTCCTGTTTGAGTCCGGTTTGAGCCGTTCAAAACCGGTTTGAGCCGGTCTAGTCCGGTTTGAGTCCAGTTTGAGCCAGTCAAAATCGATTGGAGAGGGTCTGGCCTGGTTTGATCTGGTCAAAACCCGTATGAGACCGGTTTGAGCCAGTAAAAACCGGTTTGAGATGTTCTGGTCCGGTTTGAGCCGGTTTGAGCCGTTCTGGTCTGGTGTGAGCCGGTTTGAGCTGGTCTGTTCCTGTTTGAGCCGGTCTGTTCCTGTTTGAGTCCGGTTTGAGCCGTTCAAAACCGGTTTGAGCCGGTCTAGTCCGGTTTGAGTCCTTTTGAGCCAGTCAAAATCGATTGGAGACGGTCTGGCCTGCTTTGATCTGGTCAAAACCCGTATGAGTACGGTTTGAGCCGGTGAAAGCCGGTTTGAGATGTTCTGGTCAGGTTTGAGGCAGTTTGAGCCGGTCTGGTCTGGCTTGAGCCGGTTTGAGCCGGTCTGTTACTGTTTGAGCCGGTCTGTTCCTGTTTGAGTCCAGTTTGAGCCATTCAAAACCGGTGTGAGCCGGTCTAGTCCGGTTTGAGTCCGGTTTCAGCCAGTCAAAACCGGTTTGAGCCTGTTTGTTCCGGTTTGAGTCCTTTTTGAGCCAGTCAAAACAGGTTTGAGCCGGTCTGGTCCGGTTTGAGTCCGTTTGAGCCGGTCAAAACCGGTTTGAGCCGGTCTGGCCTGGTTTGAGTCCGGTTTGAGCAGGTCAAAACCGTTTTGAGCTGGTCTGGTCCGGATAAATATGGTCAAAACCGGTTTGAGTCTGTTTGAGCCGGTCAAAACCGGTTTGAGCCGGTCTGGTCGGGTTTGAGTCCAGTTTGAGCCGGTCAAAATTGGTTTGAGCCGGTCTGGCCTGGTTTGATTTGGTCAAAACCCGTTTGAGTCCGGTTTGAGCTGGTCAAAACCGGTTTGAGCCGGTCTGGCCTGGATTGATCCGGTTTGAGCCGGTCCGGTCATGTTTTAGTCCGGTTTGAGCCAGTCAAAACCGGTTTCAGCCGGTCTGGTTCGGTTTGAGCCGGTCTGGTCCGTTTGAGCCTGTCAAAACCGATTGAAACCGGTCTGGGCGGTTTGAGTCCGTTTCAGCCAGTCAAAATCGGTTTGAGCCGGTCTGGCCTGGTTTGATTTGGTCAAAACCCGTTTGAGTCCGGTTTGAGCTGGTCAAAACCGGTTTGAGCCGGTTTGAGCCGTTCTGGTCTGGTGTGAGTCGGTTTGAGCTGGTCTGTTCCTGTTTGAGCTGTCTGTTCCTGTTTGAGTCCGGTTTGAGCTGTCAAAACCGGTTTGAGCCGGTCTAGTCCGGTTTGAGTCCGGTTTGAGCCAGTCAAAATCGATTGGAGACGGTCTGGCCTGGTTTGATCTGGTCAAAACCCGTATGAGTACGGTTTGAGCCGGTGAAAGCCGGTTTGAGATGTTCTGGTCAGGTTTGAGGCAGTTTGAGCCGGTCTGGTCTGGCTTGAGCCGGTTTGAGCCGGTCTGTTACTGTTTGAGCCGGTCTGTTCCTGTTTGAGTCCAGTTTGAGCCATTCAAAACCGGTGTGAGCCGGTCTAGTCCGGTTTGAGTCCGGTTTCAGCCAGTCAAAATCGGTTTGAGCCGGTCTGGCCTGGTTTGATCTGGTCAAAACCCGTATGAGACCGGTTTGAGCCGGTGAAAACCGGTTTGAGATGTTCTGGTCCGGTTTGAGCCGGTTTGAGCCGTTCTGGTCTGGTGTGAGTCGGTTTGAGCTGGTCTGTTCCTGTTTGAGCTGTCTGTTCCTGTTTGAGTCCGGTTTGAGCCGTTCAAAACCGGTTTGAGCCGGTCTAGTCCGGTTTGAGTCCGGTTTGAGCCAGTCAAAATCGATTGGAGACGGTCTGGCCTGGTTTGATTTGGTCAAAACCCGTTTGAGTCCGGTTTGAGCCGGTGAAAGCCGGTTTGAGATGTTCTGGTCAGGTTTGAGGCAGTTTGAGCCGGTCTGGTCTGGCTTGAGCCGGTTTGAGCGGTCTGTTACTGTTTGAGCCGGTCTGTTCCTGTTTGAGTCAGTTTGAGCCATTCAAAACCGGTGTGAGCCGGTCTAGTCCGGTTTGAGCCAGTCAAAACCGGTTTCAGCGGTCAAAACCGGTTTGAGCCTGTTTGTTCGGTTTGAGTCCTTTTGAGCCAGTCAAAACAGGTTTGAGCCGGTCTGGTCGGTTTGAGTCGGTTTGAGCCGGTCAAAACCGGTTTGAGCGGTCTGGCCTGGTTTGAGTCCGGTTTGAGCAGGTCAAAACCGTTTTGAGCTGGTCTGGTCCGGATAAATATGGTCAAAACCGGTTTGAGTCTGTTTGAGCCGGTCAAAACCGGTTTGAGCCGGTCTGGTCGGGTTTGAGTCCAGTTTGAGCCGGTCAAAATTGGTTTGAGCCGGTCTGGCCTGGTTTGATTTGGTCAAAACCCGTTTGAGTCCGGTTTGAGCTGGTCAAAACCGGTTTGAGCCGGTCTGGCCTGGATTGATCCGGTTTGAGCCGGTCCGGTCATGTTTTAGTCGGTTTGAGCCAGTCAAAACCGGTTTCAGCCGGTCTGGTTCGGTTTGAGCCGGTCTGGTCGGTTTGAGCCTGTCAAAACCGATTGAAACCGGTCTGGGCGGTTTGAGTCCGGTTTCAGCCAGTCAAAACCGGTTTGAGCCGGTCTGGCCTGGTTTGATCTGGTCAAAACCCGTATGAGACGGTTTGAGCCGGTGAAAACCGGTTTGAGATGTTCTGGTCGGTTTGAGCCGGTTTGAGCCGTTCTGGTCTGGTGTGAGCGGTTTGAGCTGGTCTGTTCCTGTTTGAGCCGGTCTGTTCCTGTTTGAGTCCGGTTTGAGCCGTTCAAAACCGGTTTGAGCGGTCTAGTCCGGTTTGAGTCGGTTTGAGCCAGTCAAAATCGATTGGAGCGGTCTGGCCTGGTTTGATCTGGTCAAAACCCGTATGAGTCCGGTTTGAGCGGTGAAAACCGGTTTGAGATGTTCTGGTCAGGTTTGAGGCAGTTTGAGCCGGTCTGGTCTGGCTTGAGCCGGTTTGAGCCGGTCTGTTACTGTTTGAGCCGGTCTGTTCCTGTTTGAGTCAGTTTGAGCCATTCAAAACCGGTGTGAGCCGGTCTAGTCCGGTTTGAGCAGTCAAAACCGGTTTCAGCGGTCAAAACCGGTTTGAGCCGGTCTGGTCTGGTTTGAGTCCTTTTGAGCCAGTCAAAACCGGTTTGAGCCGGTCTGGTCCGGTTTGAGTCCGGTTTGAGCGGTCAAAACCGGTTTGAGCCTGTTTGTTCGGTTTGAGTCCTTTTGAGCCAGTCAAAACAGGTTTGAGCCGGTCTGGTCGGTTTGAGTCGGTTTGAGCCGGTCAAAACCGGTTTGAGCGGTCTGGCCTGGTTTGAGTCCGGTTTGAGCAGGTCAAAACCGTTTTGAGCTGGTCTGGTCCGGATAAATATGGTCAAAACCGGTTTGAGTCTGTTTGAGCCGGTCAAAACCGGTTTGAGCCGGTCTGGTCGGGTTTGAGTCCAGTTTGAGCCGGTCAAAATTGGTTTGAGCCGGTCTGGCCTGGTTTGATTTGGTCAAAACCCGTTTGAGTCCGGTTTGAGCTGGTCAAAACCGGTTTGAGCCGGTCTGGCCTGGATTGATCCGGTTTGAGCCGGTCTGTTCCTGTTTGAGTCGGTTTGAGCCAGTCAAAACCGGTTTCAGCGGTCTGGTTCGGTTTGAGCCGGTCTGGTCCGTTTGAGCCTGTCAAAACCGATTGAAACCGGTCTGGGCGGTTTGAGTCCGGTTTCAGCCAGTCAAAACCGGTTTGAGCCGGTCTGGCCTGGTTTGATCTGGTCAAAACCCGTATGAGACGGTTTGAGCCGGTGAAAACCGGTTTGAGATGTTCTGGTCGGTTTGAGCCGGTTTGAGCCGTTCTGGTCTGGTGTGAGCGGTTTGAGCTGGTCTGTTCCTGTTTGAGCCGGTCTGTTCCTGTTTGAGTCCGGTTTGAGCCGTTCAAAACCGGTTTGAGCCTGTTTGTTCGGTTTGAGTCCGGTTTGAGCCAGTCAAAATCGGTTTGAGCGGTTTGAGCCGGTCTGGCCTGGTTTGATCTGGTCAAAACCCGTTTGAGTCCGGTTTGAGCCGGTGAAAACCGGTTTGAGATGTTCTGGTCAGGTTTGAGGCAGTTTGAGCCGGTCTGGTCTGGCTTGAGCCGGTTTGAGCCGGTCTGTTACTGTTTGAGCCGGTCTGTTCCTGTTTGAGTCCAGTTTGAGCCATTCAAAACCGGTGTGAGCCTGTCTAGTCCGGTTTGAGTCCGGTTTCAGCCGGTCAAAACCGGTTTGAGCCTGTTTGTTCCGGTTTGAGTCTTTTTGAGCCAGTCAAAACAGGTTTGAGCCGGTCTGGTCCGTTTGAGTCCGGTTTGAGCCGGTCAAAACCGGTTTGAGCCGGTCTGGTCTGGTTTGAGTCCGGTTTGAGCAGGTCAAAACCGTTTTGAGCTGGTCTGGTCCGGATAAATATGGTCAAAACCGGTTTGAGTCTGTTTGAGCCGGTCAAAACCGGTTTGAGCCGGTCTGGTCGGGTTTGAGTCCAGTTTGAGCCGGTCAAAATTGGTTTGAGCGGTCTGGCCTGGTTTGATTTGGTCAAAACCGTTTGAGCCGGTTTGAGTCCGGTTTGAGCTGGTCAAAACCGGTTTGAGCCGGTCTGGCCTGGATTGATCCGGTTTGAGCCGGTCCAGTCATGTTTTAGTCCGGTTTGAGCCAGTCAAAACCGGTTTCAGCCGGTCTGGTTCGGTTTGAGCCGGTCTGGTCCGGTTTGAGCCTGTCAAAACCGATTGAAACCGGTCTGGGCCGGTTTGAGTCCGTTTCAGCCAGTCAAAACCGGTTTGAGCAGGTCTGGCCTGGTTTGATCTGGTCAAAACCCGTATGAGACCGGTTTGAGCCGGTGAAAACCGGTTTGAGATGTTCTGGTCCGGTTTGAGCCGGTTTGAGCCGTTCTGGTCTGGTGTGAGTCGGTTTGAGCTGGTCTGTTCCTGTTTGAGCTGTCTGTTCCTGTTTGAGTCCGGTTTGAGCCGTTCAAAACCGGTTTGAGCCGGTCTGGTCCAGTTTGAGTCCGGTTTGAGCCAGTCAAAATCGATTGGAGACGGTCTGGCCTGGTTTGATGTGGTCAAAACCCGTATGAGTACGGTTTGAGCCGGTGAAAGCCGGTTAGAGGTGTTCTGGTCAGGTTTGAGGCAGTTTGAGCCGGTCTGGTCTGGCTTGAGCCGGTTTGAGCCGGTCTGTTACTGTTTGAGCCGGTCTGTTCCTGTTTGAGTCCAGTTTGAGCCATTCAAAACCGGTGTGAGCCGGTCTAGTCTGGTTTGAGTCCGGTTTCAGCCGGTCAAAACCGGTTTGAGCCTGTTTGTTCCGGTTTGAGTCCTTTTTGAGCCAGTCAAAACAGGTTTGAGCCGGTCTGGTCCGGTTTGAGTCCGGTTTGAGCCGGTCAAAACCGGTTTGAGCCGGTCTGGCCTGGTTTGAGTCCGGTTTGAGCAGGTCAAAACCGTTTTGAGCTGGTCTGGTCCGGATAAATATGGTCAAAACCGGTTTGAGCCTGTTTGTTCCGGTTTGAGTCCTTTTTGAGCCAGTCAAAACAGGTTTGAGCCGGTCTGGTCGGGTTTGAGTCCAGTTTGAGCCGGTCAAAATTGGTTTGAGCCGGTCTGGCCTGGTTTGATTTGGTCAAAACCCGTTTGAGTCGGTTTGAGCTGGTGAAAACCGGTTTGAGCCGGTCTGGCCTGGATTGATCCGGTTTGAGCCGGTCCAGTCATGTTTTAGTCCGGTTTGAGCCAGTCAAAACCGGTTTCAGCGGTCTGGTTCGGTTTGAGCCGGTCTGGTCCAGTTTGAGCCTGTCAAAACCGATTGAAACCGGTCTGGGCGGTTTGAGTCCGGTTTCAGCCAGTCAAAACCGGTTTGAGCCGGTCTGGCCTGGTTTGATCTGGTCAAAACCGGTTTGAGTCTGGTTTGAGCCGGTGAAAACCGGTTTGAGATGTTCTGGTCCGGTTTGAGCCGGTTTGAGCCGTTCTGGTCTGGTGTGAGTCGGTTTGAGCTGGTCTGTTCCTGTTTGAGCCGGTCTGTTCCTGTTTGAGTCGGTTTGAGCCGTTCAAAACCGGTTTGAGCCGGTCTAGTCGGTTTGAGTCCGGTTTGAGCCAGTCAAAATCGGTTTGAGCGGTTTGAGCGGTCTGGCCTGGTTTGATCTGGTCAAAACCCGTATGAGTACGGTTTGAGCGGTGAAAACCGGTTTGAGATGTTCTGGTCCGGTTTGAGCCAGTTTGAGCCGGTCTGGTCTGGCTTGAGCCGGTTTGAGCGGTCTGTTACTGTTTGAGCCGGTCTGTTCCTGTTTGAGTCCAGTTTGAGCCATTCAAAACCGGTGTGAGCCGGTCTAGTCCGGTTTGAGCAGTCAAAACCGGTTTCAGCGGTCAAAACCGGTTTGAGCCTGTTTGTTCGGTTTGAGTCCTTTTGAGCCAGTCAAAACAGGTTTGAGCCGGTCTGGTCTGGTGTGAGTCGGTTTGAGCGGTCAAAACCGGTTTGAGCCGGTCTGGCCTGGTTTGAGTCCGGTTTGAGCAGGTCAAAACCGTTTTGAGCTGGTCTGGTCCGGATAAATATGGTCAAAACCGGTTTGAGTCTGTTTGAGCCGGTCAAAACCGGTTTGAGCCGGTCTGGTCGGGTTTGAGTCCAGTTTGAGCCGGTCAAAACCGGTTTGAGCAGGTCTGGCCTGGTTTGATTTGGTCAAAACCCGTTTGAGTCCGGTTTGAGCTGGTCAAAACCGGTTTGAGCCGGTCTGGCCTGGATTGATCCGGTTTGAGCCGGTCCAGTCATGTTTTAGTCCGGTTTGAGCCAGTCAAAACCGGTTTCAGCCGGTCTGGTTCGGTTTGAGCCGGTCTGGTCCGGTTTGAGCCTGTCAAAACCGATTGAAACCGGTCTGGGCCGGTTTGAGTCCGGTTTCAGCCAGTCAAAATCGGTTTGAGCCGGTCTGGCCTGGTTTGATCTGGTCAAAACCCGTATGAGACCGGTTTGAGCCGGTGAAAACCGGTTTGAGATGTTCTGGTCCGGTTTGAGCCGGTTTGAGCCGTTCTGGTCTGGTGTGAGTCGGTTTGAGCTGGTCTGTTCCTGTTTGAGTCCGGTTTGAGCCGTTCAAAACCGGTTTGAGCCGGTCTAGTCCGGTTTGAGTCCGGTTTGAGCCAGTCAAAATCGATTGGAGACGGTCTGGCCTGGTTTGATCTGGTCAAAACCCGTATGAGTACGGTTTGAGCGGTGAAAACCGGTTTGAGCGGTGAAAACCGGTTTGAGATGTTCTGGTCCGGTTTGAGGCAGTTTGAGCCGGTCTGGTCTGGCTTGAGCCGGTTTGAGCCGGTCTGTTACTGTTTGAGCCGGTCTGTTCCTGTTTGAGTCCAGTTTGAGCCATTCAAAACCGGTGTGAGCCGGTCTAGTCCGGTTTGAGTCCGGTTTCAGCCGGTCAAAACCGGTTTGAGCCTGTTTGTTCCGGTTTGAGTCCTTTTTGAGCCAGTCAAAACAGGTTTGAGCCGGTCTGGTCCGGTTTGAGTCCGGTTTGAGCCGGTCAAAACCGGTTTGAGCCGGTCTGGCCTGGTTTGAGTCCGGTTTGAGCAGGTCAAAACCGTTTTGAGCTGGTCTGGTCCGGATAAATATGGTCAAAACCGGTTTGAGTCTGTTTGAGCGGTCAAAACCGGTTTGAGCCGGTCTGGTCGGGTTTGAGTCCAGTTTGAGCCGGTCAAAATTGGTTTGAGCCGGTCTGGCCTGGTTTGATTTGGTCAAAACCCGTTTGAGTCCGGTTTGAGCTGGTCAAAACCGGTTTGAGCCGGTCTGGCCTGGTTTGATCCGGTTTGAGCCGGTCCAGTCATGTTTTAGTCCGGTTTGAGCCAGTCAAAACCGGTTTCAGCCGGTCTGGTTCGGTTTGAGCGGTCTGGTCCGGTTTGAGCAGGTCAAAACCGTTTGAGCCGGTTTGAGCCGGTCTGGTCCGTTTGAGTCCGGTTTCAGCCAGTCAAAACCGGTTTGAGCCGGTCTGGCCTGGTTTGATCTGGTCAAAACCCGTATGAGACCGGTTTGAGCCGGTGAAAACCGGTTTGAGATGTTCTGGTCCGGTTTGAGCTGGTTTGAGCCGTTCTGGTCTGGTGTGAGCCGGTTTGAGCTGGTCTGTTCCTGCTTGAGCCTGTCTGTTCCTGTTTGAGTCCGGTTTGAGCCGTTCAAAACCGGTTTGAGCCGGTCTAGTCCGGTTTGAGTCCAGTTTGAGCCAGTCAAAATCGGTTTGAGCCGGTTTGAGCCGTCTGGCCTGGTTTGATCTGGTCAAAACCCGTATGAGTACGGTTTGAGCCGGTGAAAACCGGTTTGAGATGTTCTGGTCCGGTTTGAGCCAGTTTGAGCCGGTCTGGTCTGGCTTGAGCCGGTTTGAGCCGGTCTGTTACTGTTTGAGCCGGTCTGTTCCTGTTTGAGTCCAGTTTGAGCCATTCAAAACCGGTGTGAGCCGGTCTAGTCCGGTTTGAGTCCGGTTTCAGCCGGTCAAAACCGGTTTGAGCCTGTTTGTTCCGGTTTGAGTCCTTTTTGAGCCAGTCAAAACAGGTTTGAGCCGGTCTGGTCCGGTTTGAGTCCGGTTTGAGCCGGTCAAAACCGGTTTGAGCCGGTCTGGCCTGGTTTGAGTCCGGTTTGAGCAGGTCAAAACCGTTTTGAGCTGGTCTGGTCCGGATAAATATGGTCAAAACCGGTTTGAGTCTGTTTGAGCCGGTCAAAACCGGTTTGAGCCGGTCTGGTCGGGTTTGAGTCCAGTTTGAGCCGGTCAAAACCGGTTTGAGCAGGTCTGGCCTGGTTTGATCTGGTCAAAACCCGTATGAGACCGGTTTGAGCCGGTGAAAACCGGTTTGAGATGTTCTGGTCCGGTTTGAGCCGGTTTGAGCCGTTCTGGTCTGGTTTGAGTCGGTTTGAGCTGGTCTGTTCCTGTTTGAGCCGGTCTGTTCCTGTTTGAGTCCGGTTTGAGCCGTTCAAAACCGGTTTGAGCGGTCTAGTCCGGTTTGAGTCCGGTTTGAGCCAGTCAAAATCGGTTTGAGCGGTTTGAGCGGTCTGGCCTGCTTTGATCTGGTCAAAACCCGTATGAGTACGGTTTGAGCCGGTGAAAACCGGTTTGAGATGTTCTGGTCAGGTTTGAGGCAGTTTGAGCCGGTCTGGTCTGGCTTGAGCCGGTTTGAGCCGGTCTGTTACTGTTTGAGCCGGTCTGTTCCTGTTTGAGTCCAGTTTGAGCCATTCAAAACCGGTTTGAGCCGGTCTGGTCGGGTTTGAGTCCGGTTTGAGCCGGTCAAAATTGGTTTGAGCCGGTCTGGCCTGGTTTGATTTGGTCAAAACCCGTTTGAGTCCGGTTTGAGCAGGTCAAAACCGGTTTGAGCGGTCTGGCCTGGATTGATCCGGTTTGAGCCGGTCCAGTCATGTTTTAGTCGGTTTGAGCCAGTCAAAACCGGTTTGAGCTGGTCTGGTCCGGTTTGAGCTGGTCTGGTCCGGTTTGAGCCTGTCAAAACCGATTGAAACCGGTCTGGGCCGGTTTGAGTCCGGTTTGAGCCGGTCAAAATTGGTTTGAGCCGGTCTGGCCTGGTTTGATCTGGTCAAAACCCGTATGAGACCGGTTTGAGCCGGTGAAAACCGGTTTGAGATGTTCTGGTCCGGTTTGAGCGGTTTGAGCCGGTCTGGTCTGGTTTGAGTCGGTTTGAGCTGGTCTGTTCCTGTTTGAGCGGTCTGTTCCTGTTTGAGTCCGGTTTGAGCCGTTCAAAACCGGTTTGAGCCGGTCTGGTCTGGTTTGAGTCCGGTTTGAGCCAGTCAAAATCGATTGGAGCGGTCTGGCCTGCTTTGATCTGGTCAAAACCCGTATGAGTACGGTTTGAGCGGTTTGAGCGGTGAAAGCCGGTTTGAGATGTTCTGGTCAGGTTTGAGGCAGTTTGAGCCGGTCTGGTCTGGCTTGAGCCGGTTTGAGCCGGTCTGTTACTGTTTGAGCCGGTCTGTTCCTGTTTGAGTCAGTTTGAGCCATTCAAAACCGGTGTGAGCCGGTCTAGTCCGGTTTGAGTCCGGTTTCAGCCAGTCAAAACCGGTTTGAGCCTGTTTGTTCGGTTTGAGTCCTTTTGAGCCAGTCAAAACAGGTTTGAGCCGGTCTGGTCCGGTTTGAGTCTGGTTTGAGCCGGTCAAAACCGGTTTGACCCAGTCTGGCCTGGTTTGAGTCCGGTTTGAGCAGGTCAAAACCGTTTTGAGCTGGTCTGGTCCGGATAAATATGGTCAAAACCGGTTTGAGTCTGTTTGAGCCGGTCTGGTCGGGTTTGAGTCCAGTTTGAGCCGGTCAAAACCGGTTTGAGCAGGTCTGGCCTGGTTTGATCTGGTCAAAACCCGTATGAGACCGGTTTCAGCCGGTGAAAACCGGTTTGAGATGTTCTGGTCCGGTTTGAGCCGGTTTGAGCCGTTCTGGTCTGGTGTGAGCCGGTTTGAGCTGGTCTGTTCCTGTTTGAGCCAGTCTGTTCCTGTTTGAGTCGGTTTGAGCGGTTTGAGCCGTTCAAAACCGGTTTGAGCAGTTTGAGCCGGTCTGGTCTGGTTTGAGTCCGGTTTGAGCCAGTCAAAATCGATTGGAGCGGTCTGGCCTGCTTTGATCTGGTCAAAACCCGTATGAGTACGGTTTGAGCCGGTGAAAACCGGTTTGAGATGTTCTGGTCAGGTTTGAGGCAGTTTGAGCCGGTCTGGTCTGGCTTGAGCCGGTTTGAGCTGGTCTGTTACTGTTTGAGCCGGTCTGTTCCTGTTTGAGTCCAGTTTGAGCCATTCAAAACCGGTGTGAGCCGGTCTAGTCGGTTTGAGTCCGGTTTCAGCCGGTCAAAACCGGTTTGAGCCTGTTTGTTCCGGTTTGAGTCCTTTTTGAGCCAGTCAAAACAGGTTTGAGCCGGTCTGGTCCGGTTTGAGTCCGGTTTGAGCCGGTCAAAACCGGTTTGAGCGGTCTGGCCTGGTTTGAGTCCGGTTTGAGCAGGTCAAAACCGTTTTGAGCTGGTCTGGTCCGGATAAATATGGTCAAAACCGGTTTGAGTCTGTTTGAGCCGGTCAAAACCGGTTTGAGCCGGTCTGGTCGGGTTTGAGTCCAGTTTGAGCCGGTCAAAATTGGTTTGAGCCGGTCTGGCCTGGTTTGATTTGGTCAAAACCCGTTTGAGTCCGGTTTGAGCTGGTCAAAACCGGTTTGAGCCGGTCTGGCCTGGATTGATCCGGTTTGAGCCGGTCCAGTCATGTTTTAGTCCGGTTTGAGCCAGTCAAAACCGGTTTCAGCCGGTCTGGTTCGGTTTGAGCCGGTCTGGTCCGGTTTGAGCCTGTCAAAACCGATTGAAACCGGTCTGGGCCGGTTTGAGTCCGGTTTCAGCCAGTCAAAACCGGTTTGAGCCGGTCTGGCCTGGTTTGATCTGGTCAAAACCCGTATGAGACCGGTTTGAGCCGGTGAAACCGGTTTGAGATGTTCTGGTCCGGTTTGAGCCGGTTTGAGCCGTTCTGGTCTGGTGTGAGTCGGTTTGAGCTGGTCTGTTCCTGTTTGAGCTGTCTGTTCCTGTTTGAGTCCGGTTTGAGCCGTTCAAAACCGGTTTGAGCCGGTCTAGTCCGGTTTGAGTCCGGTTTGAGCCAGTCAAAATCGATTGAGACGGTCTGGCCTGCTTTGATCTGGTCAAAACCCGTATGAGTACGGTTTGAGCCGGTGAAAGCCGGTTTGAGATGTTCTGGTCAGGTTTGAGGCAGTTTGAGCCGGTCTGGTCTGGCTTGAGCCGGTTTGAGCCGGTCTGTTACTGTTTGAGCCGGTCTGTTCCTGTTTGAGTCCAGTTTGAGCCATTCAAAACCGGTGTGAGCCGGTCTAGTCCGGTTTGAGTCCGGTTTCAGCCGGTCAAAACCGGTTTGAGCCTGTTTGTTCCGGTTTGAGTCCTTTTTGAGCCAGTCAAAACAGGTTTGAGCCGGTCTGGTCGGTTTGAGTCCGGTTTGAGCCGTTCAAAACCGGTTTGAGCCGGTCTGGCCTGGTTTGAGTCCGGTTTGAGCAGGTCAAAACCGTTTTGAGCTGGTCTGGTCCGGATAAATATGGTCAAAACCGGTTTGAGTCTGTTTGAGCCGGTCTGTTCCTGTTTGAGTCCAGTTTGAGCCATTCAAAACCGGTGTGAGCCGGTCTAGTCCGGTTTGAGTCCGGTTTCAGCCGGTCAAAACCGGTTTGAGCCTGTTTGTTCCGGTTTGAGTCCTTTTTGAGCCAGTCAAAACAGGTTTGAGCCGGTCTGGTCCGTTTGAGTCCGTTTGAGCCGGTCAAACCGGTTTGAGCCGGTTTGAGTCCGGTTTGAGTCCGGTTTGAGCAGGTCAAAACCGTTTTGAGCTGGTCTGGTCCGGATAAATATGGTCAAAACCGGTTTGAGTCTGTTTGAGCCGGTCAAAACCGGTTTGAGCCGGTCTGGTCGGGTTTGAGTCCAGTTTGAGCCGGTCAAAACCGGTTTGAGCCGGTCTGGCCTGGTTTGATTTGGTCAAAACCCGTTTGAGTCCGGTTTGAGCTGGTCAAAACCGGTTTGAGCCGGTCTGGCCTGGTTTGAGTCCGGTTTGAGCCGGTCCGGTCATGTTTTAGTCCGGTTTGAGCCAGTCAAAACCGGTTTCAGCCGGTCTGGTTCGGTTTGAGCCGGTCTGGTCCGGTTTGAGCCTGTCAAAACCGATTGAAACCGGTCTGGGCCGGTTTGAGTCCGGTTTCAGCCGGTCAAAACGGGTTTGAGCTGGTTTGGCCTGGTTTGATCTGGTCAAAACCCGTATGAGACCGGTTTGAGCCGGTGAAAACCGGTTTGAGATGTTCTGGTCGGTTTGAGCGGTTTGAGCCGTTCTGGTCTGGTGTGAGCCGGTTTGAGCTGGTCTGTTCCTGCTTGAGCCTGTCTGTTCCTGTTTGAGTCGGTTTGAGCCGTTCAAAACCGGTTTGAGCGGTCTGGTCCGGTTTGAGCGGTCTGGCCTGGTTTGATCTGGTCAAAACCCGTTTGAGTCCGGTTTGAGCGGTCAAAACCGGTTTGAGCCGGTCTGGTCGGGTTTGAATCGGTTTGAGCAGGTCTGGTCTGGTTTGAGCCGGTGAAAACTGGTTTCAGCCGGTCTGTTCTGTTTGAGCCGGTCTGTTCCTGTTTGAGTCGGTTTGAGCCGGTCAAAACCGGTTTCAGCCGGTCTGGTTCGGTTTGAGCCGGTCTGGTCGGTTTGAGCCTGTCAAAACCGGTTTGAGCCGGTCTGGTCCGTTTGAGTCCGGTTTCAGCCGGTCAAAACCGGTTTGAGCCGGTCTGGCCTGGTTTGATCTGGTCAAACCCGTATGAGACCGGTTTGAGCCGGTGAAAACCGGTTTGAGATGTTCTGGTCCGGTTTGAGCCGGTTTGAGCCGTTCTGGTCTGGTGTGAGCCGGTTTGAGCTGGTCTGTTCCTGCTTGAGCCTGTCTGTTCCTGTTTGAGTCCGGTTTGAGCCGTTCAAAACCGGTTTGAGCCGGTCTAGTCGGTTTGAGTCCGGTTTCAGCCGGTCAAAACCGGTTTGAGCCGTTTGAGCCGGTCAAAACCGGTTTGAGCGGTCTGGTCGGGTTTGAATCGGTTTGAGCAGGTCTGGTCTGGTTTGAGCCGGTGAAAACTGGTTTCAGCCGGTCTGGTTCGGTTTGAGCGGTCTGTTACTGTTTGAGTCCGGTTTGAGCCGGTCAAAACCGGTTTGAGCTGGTCTGGTCGGTTTGAGCAGGTCAAAACCGTTTGAGCCGGTCAAAACCGGTTTGAGCCGGTCTGGGCCGGTTTGAGTCCGGTTTGAGCCGGTCAAAACCGGTTTGAGCCTGTCTGGCCTGGTTTGATCTGGTCAAAACCCGTATGAGTCCGGTTTGAGCCGGTGAAAACCGGTTTGAGATGTTCTGGTCGGTTTGAGCGGTTTGAGCCGGTCTGGTCTGGCTTGAGCCGGTTTGAGCCGGTCTGTTCCTGTTTGAGTCCGGTTTGAGCCAGTTCAAAACCGGTTTGAGCCGGTCTGGTCGGTTTGAGTCCGGTTTGAGCCGTTCAAAACCGGTTTGAGCCGGTCTGGTCCGGTTTGAGCCGGTGAAAACCGGTTTGAGTCCGGTTTGAGCCGGTCTGGTCCGGTTTGAGCCGGTTTGAGCCGGTCTGGTCTGTTCCGGTTTGAGTCAGTTTGAGCGGTCTGGTCGGTTTGAGCCGGTCAAAACCGGTTTGAGCCGGTCTGGTCCGGTTTGAGTCGGTTTGAGCCAGTCAAAACAGGTTTGAGCCGGTCTGTTACTGTTTGAGTCCGGTTTCAGCTGGTCAAAATCGGTTTGAGAGAGTCTGGCCTGGTTTGATCTGGTCAAAACCCGTTTGAGTCCGGTTTGAGCCGGTCAAAACCGGTTTGAGCCGGTCTGGTTCGGTTTGAGCCGTTCAAAACCGGTTTGAGCCGGTCTGGTCAGGTTTGAGATGGTTTGAGCCGGTCTGGTCTGGTTAGAGATGTTCTGGTCCGGTTTGAGCCGGTCAAAACCGGTTTGAGCCGGTCTGGTCGGTTTGAGCCGGTCTAGTCCGGTTTGAGCTGGTCAAAACCGGTTTGAGCTGGTCTGGTCCGGTTTGAGTCCGTTTGAGCTGGTCTGGTCCGGTTTGAGTCGGTTTGAGCTGGTCAAAACCGGTTTGAGCAGGTCTGGTCTGGTTTGAGTCCGGTTTGAGCAGGTCAAAACCGTTGAGAGCTGGTCTGGTCTGGTTTGAGTCCGGTTTCAGCCGGTCAACACCGGTTTGAGCCTGTTTGTTCCGGTTTGAGTCCTTTTTGAGCCAGTCAAAACAGGTTTGAGCCGGTCTGGTCCGGTTTGAGTCCAGTTTGAGCCGGTCAAAACCGGTTTGATCCGGTCTGGCCTGGTTTGAGTCCGGTTTGAGCAGGTCAAAACCGTTTTGAGCTGATCTGGTCTGGAAAAATATGGTCAAAACCAGTTTGAGTCAGTTTGAGCCGGTCAAAACCGGTTTGAGCTGGTCTGGTCGGGTTTGAGTCCAGTTTGAGCCGGTCAAAATTGGTTTGAGCCGGTCTGGCCTGGTTTGATCTGGTCAAAACCCGTATGAGACCGGTTTGAGATGGTGAAAACCGGTTTGAGATGTTCTGGTCCGGTTTGAGCCGGTTTGAGCCGTTCTGGTCTGGTGTGAGCCGGTTTGAGCTGGTCTGTTCCTGCTTGAGCCTGTCTGTTCCTGTTTGAGTCCGGTTTGAGCCGTTCAAAACCGGTTTGAGCTGGTCTAGTCCGGTTTGAGTCCGGTTTGAGCCAGTCAAAATCGATTGGAGACGGTCTGGCCTGCTTTGATCTGGTCAAAACCCGTATGAGTACGGTTTGAGGCGGTGAAAGCCGGTTTGAGATGTTCTGGTCAGGTTTGAGGCAGTTTGAGCCGGTCTGGTCTGGCTTGAGCCGGTTTGAGCCGGTCTGTTACTGTTTGAGCCGGTCTGTTCCTGTTTGAGTCCAGTTTGAGCCATTCAAAACCGGTGTGAGCCGGTCTAGTCCGGTTTGAGTCAGGTTTCAGCCGGTCAAAACCGGTTTGAGCCTGTTTGTTCCGGTTTGAGTCCTTTTTGAGCCAGTCAAAACAGGTTTGAGCCGGTCTGGACGGTTTGAGTCCGGTTTGAGCCGGTCAAAACCGGTTTGAGCCGGTCTGGCCTGGTTTGAGTCCGGTTTGAGCAGGTCAAAACCGTTTTGAGCTGGTCTGGTCCGGATAAATATGGTCAAAACCGGTTTGAGTCTGTTTGAGCCGGTCAAAACCGGTTTGAGATGTTCTGGTCCGGTTTGAGGCGGTTTGAGCCGTTCTGGTCTGGTGTGAGTCGGTTTGAGCTGGTCTGTTCCTGTTTGAGCCGTCTGTTCCTGTTTGAGTCCGGTTTGAGCCGTTCAAAACCGGTTTGAGCCTGTTTGTTCGGTTTGAGTCCGGTTTGAGCCAGTCAAAATCGATTGGAGACGGTCTGGCCTGGTTTGATCTGGTCAAAACCCGTATGAGTACGGTTTGAGCCGGTGAAAACCGGTTTGAGATGTTCTGGTCCGGTTTGAGCCGGTTTGAGCCGGTCTGGTCTGGCTTGAGCCGGTTTGAGCGGTCTGTTACTGTTTGAGCCGGTCTGTTCCTGTTTGAGTCCAGTTTGAGCCATTCAAAACCGGTGTGAGCCGGTCTAGTCCGTTTGAGTCCGGTTTCAGCCGGTCAAAACCGGTTTGAGCCTGTTTGTTCCGGTTTGAGTCCTTTTTGAGCCAGTCAAAACAGGTTTGAGCCGGTCTGGTCCGGTTTGAGTCCGGTTTGAGCAGGTCAAAACCGGTTTGAGCCGGTCTGGCCTGGTTTGAGTCCGGTTTGAGCAGGTCAAAACCGTTTTGAGCTGGTCTGGTCCGGTTTGAGCGGTCAAAACCGGTTTGAGTCTGTTTGAGCCGGTCAAAACCGGTTTGAGCCGGTCTGGTCGGGTTTGAGTCCAGTTTGAGCGGTCAAAACCGGTTTGAGCCGGTCTGGCCTGGTTTGATTTGGTCAAAACCCGTTTGAGTCGGTTTGAGCTGGTCAAAACCGGTTTGAGCCGGTCTGGCCTGGATTGATCCGGTTTGAGCCGGTCCGGTCATGTTTTAGTCGGTTTGAGCCAGTCAAAACCGGTTTCAGCGGTCTGGTTCGGTTTGAGCGGTCTGGTCGGTTTGAGCCTGTCAAAACCGATTGAAACCGGTCTGGGCGGTTTGAGTCGGTTTCAGCCAGTCAAAACGGTTTGAGCGGTCTGGCCTGGTTTGATCTGGTCAAAACCCGTATGAGACCGGTTTGAGCCGGTGAAAACCGGTTTGAGATGTTCTGGTCGGTTTGAGCGGTTTGAGCCGTTCTGGTCTGGTGTGAGTCGGTTTGAGCTGGTCTGTTCCTGTTTGAGCCTGTCTGTTCCTGTTTGAGTCCGGTTTGAGCCGTTCAAAACCGGTTTGAGCCGGTCTAGTCGGTTTGAGTCGGTTTGAGCCAGTCAAAATCGATTGGAGCGGTCTGGCCTGGTTTGATCTGGTCAAAACCCGTATGAGTACGGTTTGAGCGGTGAAAGCCGGTTTGAGATGTTCTGGTCAGGTTTGAGGCAGTTTGAGCCGGTCTGGTCTGGCTTGAGCGGTTTGAGCGGTCTGTTACTGTTTGAGCGGTCTGTTCCTGTTTGAGTCAGTTTGAGCCATTCAAAACCGGTGTGAGCCGGTCTAGTCCGGTTTGAGTCCGGTTTCAGCGGTCAAAACCGGTTTGAGCCTGTTTGTTCGGTTTGAGTCCTTTTGAGCCAGTCAAAACAGGTTTGAGCCGGTCTGGTCGGTTTGAGTCAGTTTGAGCCGGTCAAAACCGGTTTGAGCCGGTCTGGCCTGGTTTGAGTCCGGTTTGAGCAGGTCAAAACCGTTTTGAGCTGGTCTGGTCCGGTTTGAGCGGTCAAAACCGGTTTGAGTCTGTTTGAGCCGGTCAAAACCGGTTTGAGCCGGGCTGGTCGGGTTTGAGTCCAGTTTGAGCCGGTCAAAATTGGTTTGAGCCGGTCTGGCCTGGTTTGATTTGGTCAAAACCCGTTTGAGTCCGGTTTGAGCTGGTCAAAACCGGTTTGAGCCGGTCTGGCCTGGATTGATCCGGTTTGAGCCGGTCCGGTCATGTTTTAGTCCGGTTTGAGCCAGTCAAAACCGGTTTCAGCCGGTCTGGTTCGGTTTGAGCCGGTCTGGTCCGGTATGAGCCTGTCAAAACCGATTGAAACCGGTCTGGGCCGGTTTGAGTCCGGTTTCAGCCGGTCAAAACCGGTTTGAGCCGGTCTGGCCTGGTTTGATCTGGTCAAAACCCCTATGAGACCGGTTTGAGCCGGTGAAAACCGGTTTGAGATGTTCTGGTCCGGTTTGAGCCGGTTTGAGCCGGTTTGAGCCGTTCTGGTCTGGTGTGAGCCGGTTTGAGCTGGTCTGTTCCTGCTTGAGCCTGTCTGTTCCTGTTTGAGTCCGGTTTGAGCCGTTCAAAATCGGTTTGAGCCGGTCTAGTCGGGTTTGAGTCCGGTTTCAGCCGGTCAAACCGGTTTGAGTCGGTTTGAGCCGGTCAAAAGCGGATTGAGCCGGTCTGGTCGGGTTTGAATCGGTTTGAGCAGGTCTGGTCTGGTTTGAGCCGGTGAAAACTGGTTTCAGCCGGTCTGTTTCTGTTTGAGCCGGTCTGTTACTGTTTGAGTCCGGTTTGAGCCAGTCAAAACCGGTTTCAGCCGGTCTGGTTCGGTTTGAGCCGGTCTGGTCCGGTTTGAGCCTGTCAAAACCGGTTAGAACCGGTCTGGGCCGTTTTGAGTCCGGTTTGAATCGGTCCAAACCGGTTTGAGCCGGTCTGGCCTGGTTTGATCCGGTCAAAACCCGTATGAGTCTGGATTGAGCCGGTGAAAACCGGTTTGAGATGTTCTGGTCCGGTTTGAGCCGGTTTGCGCCGGTCTGGTGTGGCTTGAGCCGGTTTTAGCCGGTCTCTTCCTGTTTGAGTCCGGTTTGAGCCAGTTCAAACCGGTTTTAGCCGTTCTGGTACGGTTTGAGTCCGGTTTGAGCCGTTCAAAACCTGGTAGACCCGGTCTGGTCCCTAATGAGACGGTTAAAACCGGTTTGAGCCAGTCTAAGAGCCGTTCTGGTGCTGTTTGATCCGGTTGGAGCCGGTCAAAACATTTTTGAGTTCGTTTTGAGGCGGTCTGGTCTGTTCCGGTTTGAGCCGGTCAAAAGCGGTTTGAGCCAGTGTGGTCCGGTTTGAGTCGGGTTTGAGCCAGTCAAAACAGGTTTGAGCCGGTCTGGTACGGTTTGAGTCCGGTTTCAGCTGGTCAAAATCGGTTTGAGAGAGTCTGGCCTGGTTTGATCTGGTCAAAACCCGTATGAGTCCGGTTTGAGCCGGTGAAAACCGGTTTGAGATGTTCTGGTCCGGTTTGAGCCGGTTTGAGCGGTCTGGTGTGGCTTGAGCCGGTTTTAGCCGGTCTCTTCCTGTTTGAGTCCGGTTTGAGCCAGTTCAAACCGGTTTTAGCCGTTCTGGTACGGTTTGAGTCCGGTTTGAGCCGTTCAAAACCTGGTAGACCCGGTCTGGTCCCTAATGAGACGGTTAAAACCGGTTTGAGCCAGTCTAAGAGCCGTTCTGGTGCTGTTTGATCCGGTTGGAGCCGGTCAAACCGGTTTGAGTCTGTTTGAGCCGGTCTGGTCTGTTCCGGTTTGAGCCGGTCAAAAGCGGTTTGAGCCAGTGTGGTCCGGTTTGAGTCGGGTTTGAGCCAGTCAAAACAGGTTTGAGCCGGTCTGGTACGGTTTGAGTCCGGTTTCAGCTGGTCAAAATCGGTTTGAGAGAGTCTGGCCTGGTTTGATCTGGTCAAAACCCGTTTGAGTCCGGTTTGAGCCGGTCAAAACCGGTTTGAGCCGGTCTGGTTCGGTTTGAGCCGTTCAAAACCTGTTTGAGCCGGTCTGGTCAGGTTTGAGATGGTTTGAGCCGGTCTGGTCTGGTTAGAGATGTTCTGGTCGGGTTTCAGCCGGTCAAAACCGGTTTGAGCCCATCTCGTCCGGTTTGAGCTGGTCAAAACCGGTTTGAGCTGGTCTGCTGCGGATTGATCCCGTTTGAGCTGGTCTGGTCCGGTTTGATTAGATTTGAGCGGGTCAAAACCGATTTGAGCATATCCTGTCGCTTTGAGACCCGCTTTGAGCAGGTCAAAACCGTTGAGAGCTGGTCTGGTCCGTTTGAGCCGGTCAAAACCGGTTTGAGCCCATCTCGTCCGGTTTGAGCCCATCTCGTCCGGTTTGAGCTGGTCAAAACCGGTTTGAGCTGGTCTGCTGCGGATTGATCCCGTTTGAGCTGGTCTGGTCCGGTTTGATTAGATTTGAGCGGGTCAAAACCGATTTGAGCATATCCTGTCGCGTTTGAGACCCGTTTGAGCAGGTCAAAACCGTTGAGAGCTGGTCTGGTCCGGTTTCATCCAGTCAAAACTGGTTTGAGACGGCTTGAGCTAGTCAAAACCGGTTTGAGCCGGTCTGGTCTTGTTTGATCTGGTTTCAGCTGTTCTGGTCTGCTTTGAGCCGTTCAAAACCGGTTTGAGCCGGTCCGATCCGGTTTTAGTCCGGTTTGAGCCTTTCAAAACCGGTTTCAGCCGGTCTGGTTCGGTTTGAGCCGGTCTGGTCGGTTTGAGCCTGTCTGAACCGGTTGGAACCGGTCTGGGCCGGTTTGAGTCCGGTTTGAGCCAGTCAAAACCGGTTTCAGCCAGTCTGGCCTGGTTTGATCTGGTCAAAACCCGTATGAGACCGGTTTGAGCCGGTGAAAACCGGTTTGAGATGTTCTGGTCCGGTGTGAGCCGGTTTGAGCCGTTCTGGTCTTGTGTGAGCCGGTTTGAGCTGGTCTGTTCCTGTTTGAGCCAGTCTGTTCCTGTTTGAGTCCGGTTTGAGCCGTTCAAAACCGGTTTGAGCCGGTCTAGTCCGGTTTGAGTCCGGTTTGAGCCAGTCAAAATCGATTGGAGAGGGTCTGGCCTGCTTTGATCTGGTCAAAACCCGTATGAGACCGGTTTGAGCCGGTGAAAACCGGTTTGAGATGTTCTGGTCCGGTTTGAGCCGGTTTGAGCCGTTCTGGTCTGGTGTGAGCCGGTTTGAGCTGGTCTGTTCCTGTTTGAGCCAGTCTGTTCCTGTTTGAGTCCGGTTTGAGCCGTTCAAAACCGGTTTGAGCCGGTCTAGTCCGGTTTGAGTCCGGTTTGAGCCAGTCAAAATCGATTGGAGACGGTCTGGCCTGCTTTGATCTGGTCAAAACCCGTATGAGTACGGTTTGAGCCGGTGAAAGCCGGTTTGAGATGTTCTGGTCAGGTTTGAGGCAGTTTGAGCCGGTCTGGTCTGGCTTGAGCCGGTTTGAGCCGGTCTGTTACTGTTTGAGCCGGTCTGTTCCTGTTTGAGTCCAGTTTGAGCCATTCAAAACCGGTGTGAGCCGGTCTAGTCCGGTTTGAGTCCGGTTTGAGCGGTCAAAACCGGTTTGAGCCTGTTTGTTCCGGTTTGAGTCCTTTTTGAGCCAGTCAAAACAGGTTTGAGCCGGTCTGGTCCGGTTTGAGTCCGGTTTGAGGCGGTCAAAACCGGTTTGAGCCGGTCTGGCCTGGTTTGAGTCCGGTTTGAGCAGGTCAAAACCGTTTTGAGCTGGTCTGGTCCGGATAAATATGGTCAAAACCGGTTTGAGTCTGTTTGAGCCGGTCAAAACCGGTTTGAGCCGGTCTGGTCGGGTTTGAGTCCAGTTTGAGCCGGTCAAAATTGGTTTGAGCCGGTCTGGCCTGGTTTGATTTGGTCAAAACCCGTTTGAGTCCGGTTTGAGCTGGTCAAAACCGGTTTGAGCCGGTCTGGTCGGTTTGAGCCGGTTTGAGCCGGTCCAGTCATGTTTTAGTCCGGTTTGAGCCAGTCAAAACCGGTTTCAGCCGGTCTGGTTCGGTTTGAGCGGTCTGGTCGGTTTGAGCCTGTCAAAACCGATTGAAACCGGTCTGGGCGGTTTGAGTCCGGTTTCAGCCAGTCAAAACCGGTTTGAGCCGGTCTGGCCTGGTTTGATCTGGTCAAAACCCGTATGAGACGGTTTGAGCGGTGAAAACCGGTTTGAGATGTTCTGGTCGGTTTGAGCGGTTTGAGCCGTTCTGGTCTGGTGTGAGCCGGTTTGAGCTGGTCTGTTCCTGTTTGAGCCTGTCTGTTCCTGTTTGAGTCGGTTTGAGCCGTTCAAAACCGGTTTGAGCCGGTCTAGTCGGTTTGAGTCGGTTTGAGCCAGTCAAAATCGATTGGAGAGGGTCTGGCCTGGTTTGATCTGGTCAAAACCCGTATGAGTACGGTTTGAGCGGTGAAAACCGGTTTGAGATGTTCTGGTCGGTTTGAGCCAGTTTGAGCCGGTCTGGTCTGGCTTGAGCCGGTTTGAGCCGGTCTGTTACTGTTTGAGCCTGTCTGTTCCTGTTTGAGTCAGTTTGAGCCATTCAAAACCGGTGTGAGCCGGTCTAGTCCGGTTTGAGCTGGTCAAAACCGGTTTGAGCCGGTCTGGCCTGGATTGATCCGGTTTGAGCCGGTCTAGTCGGTTTGAGCCAGTCAAAACCGGTTTCAGCCGGTCTGGTTCGGTTTGAGCCGGTCTGGTCCGTTTGAGCCTGTCAAAACCGATTGAAACCGGTCTGGGCCGGTTTGAGTCCGGTTTCAGCCAGTCAAAACCGGTTTGAGCGGTCTGGCCTGGTTTGATCTGGTCAAAACCCGTATGAGACCGGTTTGAGCCGGTGAAAACCGGTTTGAGATGTTCTGGTCGGTTTGAGCGGTTTGAGCCGTCTGGTCTGGTGTGAGCCGGTTTGAGCGGTTTGAGCTGGTCTGTTCCTGTTTGAGCCTGTCTGTTCCTGTTTGAGTCCGGTTTGAGCCGTTCAAAACCGGTTTGAGCCGGTCTAGTCGGTTTGAGTCGGTTTGAGCCAGTCAAAATCGATTGGAGCGGTCTGGCCTGGTTTGATCTGGTCAAAACCCGTATGAGACCGGTTTGAGCGGTGAAAACCGGTTTGAGATGTTCTGGTCGGTTTGAGTCAGTTTGAGCGGTCTGGTCTGGTTTGAGTCCGTTTGAGCCGGTCTGTTACTGTTTGAGCCGGTCTGTTCCTGTTTGAGTCAGTTTGAGCCATTCAAAACCGGTGTGAGCGGTCTAGTCCGGTTTGAGTCCGGTTTCAGCCAGTCAAAACCGGTTTGAGCCTGTTTGTTCCGGTTTGAGTCCGGTTTGAGCCGGTGAAAACCGGTTTGAGCGGTTTGAGCTGGTCTGGTCGGTTTGAGTCCGGTTTGAGCCATTCTGGTCTGGTGTGAGCGGTTTGAGCTGGTCTGTTCCTGTTTGAGCCGGTCTGGTCCGGTTTGAGCGGTTTGAGCGGTTTGAGCCGTTCAAAACCGGTTTGAGCGGTTTGAGCGGTCTAGTCCGGTTTGAGTCCGGTTTGAGCCAGTCAAAATCGATTGAGACGGTCTGGCCTGCTTTGATCTGGTCAAAACCCGTATGAGTACGGTTTGAGCGGTGAAAACCGGTTTGAGATGTTCTGGTCAGGTTTGAGGCAGTTTGAGCCGGTCTGGTCTGGCTTGAGCCGGTTTGAGCTGGTCTGTTACTGTTTGAGCCGGTCTGTTCCTGTTTGAGTCCAGTTTGAGCCATTCAAAAGCGGTTTGAGCCGGTCTAGTCCGGTTTGAGTCCGGTTTGAGCCGGTCAAAACCGGTTTGAGCCGGTTTGAGCCGTCTGGCCTGGTTTGAGTCCGGTTTGAGCCAGTCAAAACAGGTTTGAGCGGTCTGGTCGGTTTGAGCGGTCTGGTCCGGTTTGAGCCGGTTTGAGCCATTCTGGTCTGGTGTGAGCCGGTTTGAGCTGGTCTGTTCCTGTTTGAGCCGGTCTGGTCCGGTTTGAGCGGTTTGAGCGGTTTGAGCCGTTCAAAACCGGTTTGAGCAGTTTGAGCCGGTCTAGTCCGGTTTGAGTCCGGTTTGAGCCAGTCAAAATCGATTGAGACGGTCTGGCCTGCTTTGATCTGGTCAAAACCCGTATGAGTACGGTTTGAGCGGTTTGAGCGGTGAAAGCCGGTTTGAGATGTTCTGGTCAGGTTTGAGGCAGTTTGAGCCGGTCTGGTCTGGCTTGAGCCGGTTTGAGCCGGTCTGTTACTGTTTGAGCCGGTCTGGTCCTGTTTGAGTCCAGTTTGAGCCATTCAAAACCGGTGTGAGCCGGTCTAGTCCGGTTTGAGTCAGGTTTCAGGCGGTCAAAACCGGTTTGAGCCTGTTTGTTCCGGTTTGAGTCCTTTTTGAGCCAGTCAAAACAGGTTTGAGCCGGTCTGGTCCGGTTTGAGTCCGGTTTGAGCCGGTCAAAACCGGTTTGAGCCAGTCTGGCCTGGTTTGAGTCCGGTTTGAGCAGGTCAAAACCGTTTTGAGCTGGTCTGGCCTGGTTTGATTTGGTCAAAACCCGTTTGAGTCCGGTTTGAGCTGGTCAAAACCGGTTTGAGCCGGTCTGGCCTGGATTGATCCGGTTTGAGCCGGTCCAGTCATGTTTTAGTCCGGTTTGAGCCAGTCAAAACCGGTTTCAGCCGGTCTGGTTCGGTTTGAGCCGGTCTTGTCCGGTTTGAGCCGGTCAAAACCGGTTTGAGCCGGTCTGGTCCGGTTTGAGTCCGGTTTGAGCTGGTCAAAACCGGTTTGAGCCGGTCTGGCCTGGTTTGAGTCCGTTTGAGCAGGTCAAAACCGTTTTGAGCTGGTCTGGTCTGGATAAATATGGTCAAAACCGGTTTGAGTCTGTTTGAGCCGGTCAAAACCGGTTTGAGCCGGTCTGGTCGGGTTTGAGTCCAGTTTGAGCCGGTCAAAATTGGTTTGAGCTGGTCTGGCCTGGTTTGATTTGGTCAAAACCCGTTTGAGTCCGGTTTGAGCTGGTCAAAACCGGTTTGAGCGGTCTGGCCTGGATTGATCCGGTTTGAGCCGGTCCAGTCATGTTTTAGTCCGGTTTGAGCCAGTCAAAACCGGTTTGAGCCGGTCTGGTCTGGTTTGAGCCGGTTTGAGCGGTCTGGTCCGGTTTGAGCCGGTCAAAACCGGTTTGAGCCAGTCAAAACAGGTTTGAGCGGTCTGGTCCGGTTTGAGTCGGTTTCAGCCAGTCAAAACCGGTTTGAGCCGGTCTGGCCTGGTTTGATCTGGTCAAAACCCGTATGAGACCGGTTTGAGCCGGTGAAAACCGGTTTGAGATGTTCTGGTCCGGTTTGAGTCCGGTTTGAGTCCGTTTGAGCCGGTCTGGTCTGGTGTGAGCGGTTTGAGCTGGTCTGTTCCTGTTTGAGCCGGTCTGGTCCGGTTTGAGCCGGTTTGAGCCATTCAAAACCGGTGTGAGCCGGTCTAGTCCGGTTTGAGTCCGGTTTGAGCTGGTCAAAACCGGTTTGAGCCGGTCTGGTCCGGTTTGAGTCCGTTTGAGCCAGTCAACACAGGTTTGAGCCGGTCTGGTCCGGTTTGAGTCCGGTTTGAGCCGGTCAAAACCAGTTTGAGCCGGTCTGGCCTGGTTTGAGTCCGGTTTGAGCAGGTCAAAACCGTTTTGAGCTGGTCTGGTCCGGATAAATATGGTCAAAACCGGTTTGAGTCTGTTTGAGCCGGTCAAAACCGGTTTGAGCCGGTCTGGTCGGGTTTGAGTCCAGTTTGAGCCAGTCAAAATCGATTGGAGACGGTCTGGCCTGGTTTGATTTGGTCAAAACCCGTTTGAGTCCGGTTTGAGCTGGTCAAAACCGGTTTGAGCCGGTCTGGCCTGGATTGATCCGGTTTGAGCCGGTCCGGTCATGTTTTAGTCCGGTTTGAGCCAGTCAAAACCGGTTTCAGCCGGTCTGGTTCGGTTTGAGCCGGTCTGGTCCGGTTTGAGCCTGTCAAAACCGATTGAAACCGGTCTGGGCCGGTTTGAGTCCGGTTTCAGCCAGTCAAAACCGGTTTGAGCCGGTCTGGCCTGGTTTGATCTGGTCAAAACCCGTATGAGACCGGTTTGAGCCGGTCAAAACCAGTTTGAGATGTTCTGGTCCGGTTTGAGCCGGTTTGAGCCGTTCTGGTCTGGTGTGAGTCGGTTTGAGCTGGTCTGTTCCTGTTTGAGCTGTCTGTTCCTGTTTGAGTCCGGTTTGAGCTGTTCAAAACCGGTTTGAGCCGGTCTAGTCCGGTTTGAGTCCGGTTTGAGCCAGTCAAAATCGATTGGAGACGGTCTGGCCTGGTTTGATGTGGTCAAAACCCGTATGAGTACGGTTTGAGGCGGTGAAAGCCGGTTTGAGATGTTCTGGTCAGGTTTGAGGCAGTTTGAGCCGGTCTGGTCTGGCTTGAGCCGGTTTGAGCCGGTCTGTTACTGTTTGAGCCGGTCTGTTCCTGTTTGAGTCCAGTTTGAGCCATTCAAAACCGGTGTGAGCCGGTCTAGTCCGGTTTGAGTCCGGTTTCAGCCGGTCAACACCGGTTTGAGCCTGTTTGTTCCGGTTTGAGTCCTTTTTGAGCCAGTCAAAACAGGTTTGAGCCGGTCTGGTCCGGTTTGAGTCCAGTTTGAGCCGGTCAAAACCGGTTTGAGCCGGTCTGGCCTGGTTTGAGTCCGGTTTGAGCAGGTCAAAACCGTTTTGAGCTGGTCTGGTCCGATAAATATGGTCAAAACCGGTTTGAGTCTGTTTGAGCCGGTCAAAACCGGTTTGAGCCGGTCTGGTCGGGTTTGAGTCCAGTTTGAGCCGGTCAAAATTGGTTTGAGCCGGTCTGGCCTGGTTTGATCTGGTCAAAACCCGTATGAGACGGTTTGAGCGGTGAAAACCGGTTTGAGATGTTCTGGTCCGGTTTGAGTCGGTTTGAGCCGTTCTGGTCTGGTGTGAGCCGGTTTGAGCTGGTCTGTTCCTGTTTGAGCCTGTCTGTTCCTGTTTGAGTCCGGTTTGAGCTGTTCAAAACCGGTTTGAGCGGTCTAGTCCGGTTTGAGTCCGGTTTGAGCCAGTCAAAATCGATTGGAGACGGTCTGGCCTGGTTTGATCTGGTCAAAACCCGTATGAGTACGGTTTGAGCCGGTGAAAGCCGGTTTGAGATGTTCTGGTCAGGTTTGAGGCAGTTTGAGCCGGTCTGGTCTGGCTTGAGCCGGTTTGAGCCGGTCTGTTACTGTTTGAGCCGGTCTGTTCCTGTTTGAGTCCAGTTTGAGCCATTCAAAACCGGTGTGAGCCGGTCTAGTCCGGTTTGAGTCAGGTTTCAGGCGGTCAAAACCGGTTTGAGCCTGTTTGTTCCGGTTTGAGTCCTTTTTGAGCCAGTCAAAACAGGTTTGAGCCGGTCTGGTCCGGTTTGAGTCCGGTTTGAGCCGGTCAAAACCGGTTTGAGCCGGTCTGGCCTGGTTTGAGTCCGGTTTGAGCAGGTCAAAACCGTTTTGAGCTGGTCTGGTCCGGATAAATATGGTCAAAACCGGTTTGAGTCCAGTTTGAGCCGGTCAAAACCGGTTTGAGCCGGTCTGGTCGGGTTTGAGTCCAGTTTGAGCCGGTCAAAATTGGTTTGAGCCGGTCTGGCCTGGTTTGATTTGGTCAAAACCCGTTTGAGTCCGGTTTGAGCTGGTCAAAACCGGTTTGAGCCGGTCTGGCCTGGATTGATCCGGTTTGAGCCGGTCCAGTCATGTTTTAGTCCGGTTTGAGCCAGTCAAAACCGGTTTCAGCCGGTCTGGTTCGGTTTGAGCCGGTCTTGTCCGGTTTGAGCCTGTCAAAACCGATTGAAACCGGTCTGGGCCGGTTTGAGTCCGGTTTCAGCCAGTCAAAACCGGTTTGAGCCGTCTGGCCTGGTTTGATCTGGTCAAAACCCGTATGAGACCGGTTTGAGCCGGTGAAAACCAGTTTGAGATGTTCTGGTCCGGTTTGAGCCGGTTTGAGCCGTTCTGGTCTGGTGTGAGCCGGTTTGAGCTGGTCTGTTCCTGCTTGAGCCTGTCTGTTGCTGTTTGAGTCCGGTTTGAGCCGTTCAAAACCGGTTTGAGCTGGTCTAGTCCGGTTTGAGTCCGGTTTGAGCCAGTCAAAATCGATTGGAGAGGGTCTGGCCTGGTTTGATCTGGTCAAAACCCGTATGAGTACGGTTTGAGCCGGTGAAAACCGGTTTGAGATGTTCTGGTCCGGTTTGAGCCAGTTTGAGCCGGTCTGGTCTGGCTTGAGCCGGTTTGAGCCGGTCTGTTACTGTTTGAGCCTGTCTGTTCCTGTTTGAGTCCAGTTTGATCCATTCAAAACCGGTGTGAGCCTGTCTAGTCCGGTTTGAGTCCGGTTTCAGCCGGTCAAAACCGGTTTGAGCCTGTTTGTTCCGGTTTGAGTCCTTTTTGAGCCAGTCGAAACAGGTTTGAGCCGGTCTGGTCCGGTTTGAGTCCGGTTTGAGCCCGTCAAAACCGGTTTGAGCCGGTCTGGCCTGGTTTGAGTCCGGTTTGAGCAGGTCAAAACCGTTTTGAGCTGGTCTGGTCCGGATAAATATGGTCAAAACCGGTTTGAGTCTGTTTGAGCCGGTCAAAACCGGTTTGAGCCGGTCTGGTCGGGTTTGAGTCCAGTTTGAGCCGGTCAAAATTGGTTTGAGCCGGTCTGGCCTGGTTTGATCTGGTCAAAACTCGTATGAGACCGGTTTCAGTCGGTGAAAACCGGTTTGAGATGTTCTGGTCCGGTTTGAGCCGGTTTGAGCCATTCTGGTCTGGTGTGAGCCGGTTTGAGCTGGTCTGTTCCTGTTTGAGCCGGTCTGTTCCTGTTTGAGTTTGGTTTGAACCGTTCAAAACCAGTTTGAGTTGGTCTAGTCCGGTATGAGTCCGGTTTGAGCCAGTCAAAATCGATTGGAGACGGTCTGGCCTGCTTTGATCTGGTCAAAACCCGTATGAGTACGGTTTGAGCCGGTGAAAGCCGGTTTGAGATGTTCTGGTCAGGTTTGAGGCAGTTTGAGCCGGTCTGGTCTGGCTTGAGCCGGTTTGAGCCGGTCTGTTACTGTTTGAGCCGGTCTGGTCCTGTTTGAGTCCAGTTTGAGCCATTCAAAACCGGTGTGAGCCGGTCTAGTCCGGTTTGAGTCAGGTTTCAGGCGGTCAAAACCGGTTTGAGCCTGTTTGTTCCGGTTTGAGTCCTTTTTGAGCCAGTCAAAACAGGTTTGAGCCGGTCTGGTCCGGTTTGAGTCCGGTTTGAGCCGGTCAAAACCGGTTTGAGCAGGTCTGGCCTGGTTTGAGTCCGGTTTGAGCAGGTCAAAACCGTTTTGAGCTGATCTGGTCCGGAAAAATACGGTCAAAACCCGTTTGAGTCCGGTTTGAGCTGGTCAAAACCGGTTTGAGCCGGTCTGGCCTCGATTGATCCAGTTTGAGCCGGTCCAGTCATGTTTTAGTCCGGTTTGAGCCAGTCAAAACCGGTTTCAGCCGTTCTGGTTCGGTTTGAGCCGGTCTTGTCCGGTTTGAGCTGGTCAAAACCGTTTGAGTCCGTTTGAGCCGGTCTGGTCCGGTTTGAGTCCGGTTTCAGCCGGTCAAAACCGGTTTGAGCCGGTCTGGCCTGGTTTGAGTCCGGTTTGAGCAGGACGAAACCGTTTTGAGCTGGTCTGGTCTGGATAAATATGGTCAAAACCGGTTTGAGTCTGTTTGAGCCGGTCAAAACCGGTTTGAGCCGGTCTGGTCGGGTTTGAGTCCAGTTTGAGCCGGTCAAAATTGGTTTGAGCTGGTCTGGCCTGGTTTGATTTGGTCAAAACCCGTTTGAGTCCGGTTTGAGCTGGTCACAACCGGTTTGAGCCGGTCTGGCCTGGATTGATCCGGTTTGAGCCGGTCCAGTCATGTTTTAGTCCGGTTTGAGCCAGTCAAAACCGGTTTCAGCCGGTCTGGTTTGCCTTGAGCCGGTCTGGTCCGGTTTGAGCCTGTCAAAACCGGTTTGAGCCTGTCAAAACCGATTGAAACAGGTCTGGGCCGGTTTGAGTCCGGTTTCAGGCGGTCAAAACCGGTTTGAGCCGGTCTGGCCTGGTTTGATCTGGTCAAAACACGTATGAGACCGGTTTGAGCCGGTGAAAACCGGTTTGAGATGTTCTGGTCCGGTTTGAGCCGGTTTGAGCCGTTCTGGTCTGGTGTGTGCCCGTTTGAGCTGGTCTGTTCCTGTTTGAGTCCGGTTTGAGCCGTTCAAAACCGGTTTGAGCCGGTCTAGTCCGGTTTGAGTCCTGTTTGAGCCAGTCAAAATCGATTGGAGAGGGTCTGGCCTGGTTTGATCTGGTCAAAACCCGTATGAGTACGGTTTGAGCCGGTGAAAACCGGTTTGAGATGTTCTGGTCAGGTTTGAGGCAGTTTGAGCCGGTCTGGTCTGGCTTGAGCCGGTTTGAGCCGGTCTGTTACTGTTTGAGCCGGTCTGTTCCTGTTTGAGTCCAGTTTGAGCCATTCAAAACCGGTGTGAGCCGGTCTAGTCCGGTTTGAGTCCGGTTTCAGCCGGTCAAAACCGGTTTGAGCCTGTTTGTTCCGGTTTGAGTCGTTTTTGAGCCAGTCAACACAGGTTTGAGCCGGTCTGGTGCGGTTTGAGTCCGGTTCGAGCCGGTCAAAACCAGTTTGAGCCGGTCTGGCCTGGTTTGAGTCCGGTTTGAGCAGGTCAAAACCGTTTTGAGCTGGTCTGGTCCGGATAAATATGGTCAAAACCGGTTTGAGTCTCTTTGAGCCGGTCAAAACCGGTTTGAGCCAGTCTGGTCGTGTTTGAGTGCAGTTTGAGCCGGTCAAAATTGGTTTGAGCCGGTCTGGCCTGGTTTGATTTGGTCAAAACCCGTTTGAGTCCGGTTTGAGCTGGTCAAAACCGGTTTGAGCCGGTCTGGCCTGGATTGATCCGGTTTGAGCCGGTCCGGTCATGTTTTAGTCCGGTTTGAGCCAGTCAAAACCGGTTTCAGCCGGTCTGGTTCGGTTTGAGCCGGTCTGGTCCGGTTTGAGCCTGTCAAAACCGATTGAAACCGGTCTGGGCCGGTTTGAGTCCGGTTTCAGCCAGTCAAAACCGGTTTGAGCCGGTCTGGCCTGGTTTGATCTGGTCAAAACCCGTATGAGACCGGTTTGAGCCGGTGAAAACCAGTTTGAGATGTTCTGGTCCGGTTTGAGCCGGTTTGAGCCGTTCTGGTCTGGTGTGAGCCGGTTTGAGCTGGTCTGTTCCTGTTTGAGCCGGTCTGTTGCTGTTTGAGTCCGGTTTGAGCCGTTCAAAAGCGGTGTGAGCCGGTCTAGTCTGGTTTCAGTCCGGTTTCAGCCGGTCAAACCCGGTTTCAGCCTGTATCCTCCGGTTTGAGTCCTTTTTGAGCCAGTCAACACAGGTTTGAGCCGGTCTGGTCCGGTTTGAGTCCGGTTTGAGCCGGTCAAAACCGGTTTGAGCCGGTCTGGCCTGGTTTGAGTCCGGTTTGAGCAGGTCCAAACCGTTTTGAGCTGGTCTGGTCCGGATAAATATGGTCAAAACCGGTTTGAGTCTGTTTGAGCCGGTCAAAACCGGTTTGAGCCGGTCTGGTCGGGTTTGAGTCCAGTTTGAGCCGGTCAAAACCGGTTTGAGCAGGTCTGGCCTGGTTTGATCTGGTCAAAACCCGTATGAGACCGGTTTGAGCCGGTGAAAACCGGTTTGAGATGTTCTGGTCCGGTTTGAGCCGGTTTGAGCCATTCTGGTCTGGTGTGAGCCGGTTTGAGCTGGTCTGTTCCTGTTTGAGCCGGTCTGTTCCTGTTTGAGTCCGGTTTGAGCCGTTCAAAACCGGTTTGAGCAGTTTGAGCCGGTCTAGTCCGGTTTGAGTCCGGTTTGAGCCAGTCAAAATCGATTGGAGACGGTCTGGCCTGCTTTGATCTGGTCAAAACCCGTATGAGTACGGTTTGAGGCGGTGAAAGCCGGTTTGAGATGTTCTGGTCAGGTTTGAGGCAGTTTGAGCCGGTCTGGTCTGGCTTGAGCCGGTTTGAGCCGGTCTGTTACTGTTTGAGCCGGTCTGTTCCTGTTTGAGTCCAGTTTGAGCCATTCAAAACCGGTGTGAGCCGGTCTAGTCCGGTTTGAGTCCGGTTTCAGGCGGTCAAAACCGGTTTGAGCCTGTTTGTTCCGGTTTGAGTCCTTTTTGAGCCAGTCAAAACAGGTTTGAGCGGTCTGGTCCGGTTTGAGTCCGGTTTGAGCCGGTCAAAACCGGTTTGAGCCGGTCTGGCCTGGTTTGAGTCCGGTTTGAGCAGGTCCAAACCGTTTTGAGCTGGTCTGGTCCGGATAAATATGGTCAAAACCGGTTTGAGTCTGTTTGAGCCGGTCAAAACCGGTTTGAGCCGGTCTGGTCGGGTTTGAGTCCAGTTTGAGCCGGTCAAAACCGGTTTGAGCAGGTCTGGCCTGGTTTGATCTGGTCAAAACCCGTATGAGACCGGTTTGAGCCGGTGAAAACCGGTTTGAGATGTTCTGGTCCGTTTGAGCCGGTTTGAGCCATTCTGGTCTGGTGTGAGCCGGTTTGAGCTGGTCTGTTACTGTTTGAGCCGTCTGTTCCTGTTTGAGTCCGGTTTGAGCCGTTCAAAACCAGTTTGAGTTGGTCTAGTCCGGTTTGAGTCCGGTTTGAGCCAGTCAAAATCGATTGAGACGGTCTGGCCTGGTTTGATCTGGTCAAAACCCGTATGAGTACGGTTTGAGGCGGTGAAAGCCGGTTTGAGATGTTCTGGTCAGGTTTGAGCAGTTTGAGCCGGTCTGGTCTGGCTTGAGCCGGTTTGAGCCGGTCTGTTACTGTTTGAGCCGGTCTGTTCCTGTTTGAGTCCAGTTTGAGCCATTCAAAACCGGTGTGAGCCGGTCTAGTCCGCTTTGAGTCCGGTTTCAGACGTCAAAACCGGTTTGAGCCTGTTTGTTCCGGTTTGAGTCCTTTTTGAGCCAGTCAAAACAGGTTTGAGCCAGTCTGGTCCGGTTTGAGTCCGGTTTGAGCCGGTCAAAACCGGTTTGAGCCGGTCTGGCCTGGTTTGAGTCCGGTTTGAGCAGGTCCAAACCGTTTTGAGCTGGTCTGGTCCGGATAAATATGGTCAAAACCGGTTTGAGTCTGTTTGAGCCGGTCAAAACCGGTTTGAGCCGGTCTGGTCGGGTTTGAGTCCAGTTTGAGCCGGTCAAAACCGGTTTGAGCAGGTCTGGCCTGGTTTGATCTGGTCAAAACTCGTATGAGACCGGTTTGAGCCGGTGAAAACCGGTTTGAGATGTTCTGGTCCGGTTTGAGCCGGTTTGAGCCATTCTGGTCTGGTGTGAGCCGGTTTGAGCTGGTCTGTTCCTGTTTGAGCCGGTCTGTTCCTGTTTGAGTCCGGTTTGAGCCGTTCAAAACCAGTTTGAGTTGGTCTAGTCCGGTTTGAGTCCGGTTTGAGCCAGTCAAAATCGATTGGAGACCGTCTGGCCTGCTTTGATCTGGTCAAAACCCGTATGAGTACGGTTTGAGGCGGTGAAAGCCGGTTTGAGATGTTCTGGTCAGGTTTGAGGCAGTTTGAGCCGGTCTGGTCTGGCTTGAGCCGGTTTGAGCCGGTCTGTTACTGTTTGAGCCGTTCTGTTCCTGTTTGAGTCCAGTTTGAGCCATTCAAAACCGGTGTGAGCCGGTCTAGTCCGCTTTGAGTCCGGTTTCAGACGTCAAAACCGGTTTGAGCCTGTTTGTTCCGGTTTGAGTCCTTTTTGAGCCAGTCAAAACAGGTTTGAGCCGGTCTGGTCCTGTTTGAGTCCGGTTTGAGCAGGTCAAAACCGGTTTGAGCCGGTCTGGCCTGGTTTGAGTCTGGTTTGAGCAGGTCCAAACCGTTTTGAGCTGATCTGGTCCGGATAAATACGGTCAAAACAAGTTTGAGTCTGTTTGAGCCGGTCAAAACCGGTTTGAGCCGGGCTGGTCGGGTTTGAGTCCAGTTTGAGCCGGTCAAAATTGGTTTGAGCCGGTCTCGCCTGGTTTCATTTGGTCAAAACCCATTTGAGTCCGGTTTGAGCTGGTCAAAACCGGTTTGAGCCGGTCTGGCCTGGAGTGATCCGGTTTGAGCCGGTCCGGTCATGTTTTAGTCCAGTTTGAGCAAGTCAAAACCGGTTTCAGCCGGTCTGGTTCGGTTTGAGCCGGTCTGGGCCAGTATGAGCCTGTCAAAACCGATTGAAACCGGTCTGGTCCAGTTTGATTCCGGTTTGAGCCAGTCAAAATCGATTGGAGAGGGTCTGGCCTGGTTTGATCTGGTCAAAACCCGTATGAGACCGGTTTGAGCCGGTGAAAACCGATTTGAGATGTTCTGGTCAGGTTTGAGGCAGTTTGAGCCGGTCTGGTCTGGCTTGAGCCGGTTTGAGCCGGTCTGTTACTGTTTGAGCCGGTCTGTTCCTGTTTGAGTCCAGTTTGAGCCATTCAAAACCGGTGTGAGCCGGTCTAGTCCAGTTTGAGTCCGGTTTCAGCCAGTCAAAACCGGTTTGAGCCGGTCTGGCCTGGTTTGATCTGGTCAAAACCCGTATGAGACCGGTTTGAGCCGGTGAAAACCAGTTTGAGATGTTCTGGTCCGGTTTGAGCCGGTTTGAGCCGTTCTGGTCTGGTGTGAGCCGGTTTGAGCTGGTCTGTTCCTGTTTGAGCCTGTCTGTTGCTGTTTGAGTCCGGTTTGAGCCGTTCAAAACCGGTTTGAGCCGGTCTAGTCCTGTTTGAGTCCGGTTTGAGCCAGTCAAAATCGATTGGAGAGTGTCTGCCTGGTTTGATCTGGTCAAAACCCGTATGAGTACGGTTTGAGCCAGTGAAAACTGGTTTGAGATGTTCTGGTCCGGTTTGAGCCAGTTTGAGCCGGTCTGGTCTGGCTTGAGCCGGTTTGAGCCGGTCTGTTACTGTTTGAGCCTGTCTGTTCCTGTTTGAGTCCAGTTTGAGCCATTCAAAACTGGTGTGAGCCGGTCTAGTCCGGTTTCAGTCGGTTTCAGCCGGTCAAAACCGGTTTGAGCCTGTTTGTTCCGGTTTGAGTCCTTTTTGAGCCAGTCGAAACAGGTTTGAGCCGGTCTGGTCCGGTTTGAGTCCGGTTTGAGCCGGTCAAAACCGGTTTGAGCCGGTCTGGCCTGGTTTGAGTCCGGTTTGAGCAGGTCCAAACCGTTTTGAGCTGATCTGGTCCGGAAAAATACGGTCAAAACCAGTTTGAGTCTGTTTGAGCCGGTCAAAACCGGTTTGAGCCGGGCTGGTCGGGTTTGAGTCCAGTTTGAGCCGGTCAAAATTGGTTTGAGCCGGTCTGGCCTGGTTTGATTTGGTCAAAACCCGTTTGAGTCCGGTTTGAGCTGGTCAAAACCGGTTTGAGCCGGTCTGGCCTGGGTTGATCCGGTTTGAGCCGGTCCAGTCATGTTTTAGTCCGGTTTGAGCCAGTCAAAACCGGTTTCAGCCGGTCTGGTTCGGTTTGAGCCGGTCTTGTCCAGTTTGAGCCTGTCAAAACCGATTGAAACCGGTCTGGGCCGGTTTGAGTCCGTTTCAGCCAGTCAAAACCGGTTTGAGCCGGTCTGGCCTGGTTTGATCTGGTCAAAACCCGTATGAGACCGGTTTGAGCCGGTGAAAACCAGTTTGAGATGTTCTGGTCCGGTTTGAGCCGGTTTGAGCCGTTCTGGTCTGGTGTGAGCCGGTTTGAGCTGGTCTGTTCCTGTTTGAGCCGGTCTGTTCCTGTTTGAGTCCGGTTTGAGCCGTTCAAAACCAGTTTGAGTTGGTCTAGTCCGGTTTGAGTCCGGTTTGAGCCAGTCAAAATCGATTGGAGACGGTCTGGCCTGCTTTGATCTGGTCAAAACCCGTATGAGTACGGTTTGAGGCGGTGAAAGCCGGTTTGAGATGTTCTGGTCAGGTTTGAGGCAGTTTGAGCCGGTCTGGTCTGGCTTGAGCCGGTTTGAGCCGGTCTGTTACTGTTTGAGCCGGTCTGTTCCTGTTTGAGTCCAGTTTGAGCCATTCAAAACCGGTGTGAGCCGGTCTAGTCCGCTTTGAGTCCGGTTTCAGACGTCAAAACCGGTTTGAGCCTGTTTGTTCCGGTTTGAGTCCTTTTTGAGCCAGTCAAAACAGGTTTGAGCCGGTCTGGTCCTGTTTGAGTCCGGTTTGAGCAGGTCAAAACCGGTTTGAGCCGGTCTGGCCTGGTTTGAGTCTGGTTTGAGCAGGTCCAAACCGTTTTGAGCTGATCTGGTCCGGATAAATACGGTCAAAACCAGTTTGAGTCTGTTTGAGCCGGTCAAAACCGGTTTGAGCCGGGCTGGTCGGGTTTGAGTCCAGTTTGAGCCGGTCAAAATTGGTTTGAGCCGGTCTGGCCTGGTTTGATTTGGTCAAAACCCGTTTGAGTCCGGTTTGAGCTGGTCAAAACCGGTTTGAGCCGGTCTGGCCTGGAGTGATCCGGTTTGAGCCGGTCCGGTCATGTTTTAGTCCAGTTTGAGCAAGTCAAAACCGGTTTCAGCCGGTCTGGTTCGGTTTGAGCCGGTCTGGGCCAGTATGAGCCTGTCAAAACCGATTGAAACCGGTCTGGTCCAGTTTGATTCCGGTTTGAGCCAGTCAAAATCGATTGGAGAGGGTCTGGCCTGGTTTGATCTGGTCAAAACCCGTATGAGACCGGTTTGAGCCGGTGAAAACCGATTTGAGATGTTCTGGTCAGGTTTGAGGCAGTTTGAGCCGGTCTGGTCTGGCTTGAGCCGGTTTGAGCCGGTCTGTTACTGTTTGAGCCGGTCTGTTCCTGTTTGAGTCCAGTTTGAGCCATTCAAAACCGGTGTGAGCCGGTCTGGGCCCGTTTGAGTCCGGTTTCAGCCAGTCAAAACCGGTTTGAGCCGGTCTGGCCTGGTTTGATCTGGTCAAAACCCGTATGAGACCGGTTTGAGCCGGTGAAAACCAGTTTGAGATGTTCTGGTCCGGTTTGAGCCGGTTTGAGCCGTTCTGGTCTGGTGTGAGCCGGTTTGAGCTGGTCTGTTCCTGTTTGAGCCTGTCTGTTGCTGTTTGAGTCCGGTTTGAGCCGTTCAAAACCGGTTTGAGCCGGTCTAGTCCGGTTTGAGCCGGTTTGAGCCAGTCAAAATCGATTGGAGAGGGTCTGGCCTGGTTTGATCTGGTCAAAACCCGTATGAGTACGGTTTGAGCCGGTGAAAACCGGTTTGAGATGTTCTGGTCCGGTTTGAGCCAGTTTGAGCCGGTCTGGTCTGGCTTGAGCCGGTTTGAGCCGGTCTGTTACTGTTTGAGCCTGTCTGTTCCTGTTTGAGTCCAGTTTGAGCCATTCAAAACCGGTGTGAGCCGGTCTAGTCCGGTTTGAGTCCGGTTTCAGCCGGTCAAAACCGGTTTGAGCCTGTTTGTTCCGGTTTGAGTCCTTTTTGAGCCAGTCGAAACAGGTTTGAGCCATTCCAAACCGGTTTGAGCCGGTCTGGTCCGGTTTGAGTCCGGTTTGAGCCGGTCAAAACCGGTTTGAGCCGGTCTGGCCTGGTTTGAGTCCGGTTTGAGCAGGTCCAAACCGTTTTGAGCTGATCTGGTCCGGAAAATATGGTCAAAACCAGTTTGAGTCTGTTTGAGCCGGTCAAAACCGGTTTGAGCCGGGCTGGTCGGGTTTGAGTCCAGTTTGAGCCGGTCAAAATTGGTTTGAGCCGGTCTGGCCTGGTTTGATTTGGTCAAAACCCGTTTGAGTCCGGTTTGAGCTGGTCAAAACCGGTTTGAGCCGGTCTGGCCTGGGTTGATCCGGTTTGAGCCGGTCCAGTCATGTTTTAGTCCGGTTTGAGCCAGTCAAAACCGGTTTCAGCCGGTCTGGTTCGGTTTGAGCCGGTCTGGTCGGTTTGAGTCCAGTTTGAGCCTGTCAAAACCGATTGAAACCGGTCTGGGCCGGTTTGAGTCCGGTTTCAGCCAGTCAAAACCGGTTTGAGCCGGTCTGGCCTGGTTTGATCTGGTCAAAACCCGTATGAGACCGGTTTGAGCCGGTGAAAACCAGTTTGAGATGTTCTGGTCCGGTTTGAGCCGGTTTGAGCCGTTCTGGTCTGGTGTGAGCCGGTTTGAGCTGGTCTGTTCCTGCTTGAGCCTGTCTGTTCCTGTTTGAGCCCGGTTTGAGCCGTTCAAAACCGGTTTGAGCCGGTCTAGTCCGGTTTGAGTCCGGTTTGAGCCAGTCAAAATCGATTGGAGAGGGTCTGGCCTGGTTTGATCTGGTCAAAACCCGTATGAGACCGGTTTGAGCCGGTGAAAACCGATTTGAGATGTTCTGGTCCGGTTTGAGCCAGTTTGAGCCGGTCTGGTCTGGCTTGAGCCGGTTTGAGCCGGTCTGTTACTGTTTGAGCCTGTCTGTTCCTGTTTGAGTCCAGTTTGAGCCATTCAAAACCGGTGTGAGCCGGTCTGGTCTGGTTTGAGTCCGGTTTCAGCTGGTCAAAACCGGTTTGAGCCTGTTTGTTCCGGTTTGAGTCCTTTTTGAGCCAGTCGAAACAGGTTTGAGCCGGTCTGGTCCGGTTTGAGTCCGGTTTGAGCTGGTCAAAACCGGTTTGAGCCGGTCTGGCCTGGTTTGAGTCCGGTTTGAGCAGGTCCAAACCGTTTTGAGCTGGTCTGGTCCGGATAAATATGGTCAAAACCGGTTTGAGTCGGTTTGAGCCAGTCGAAACAGGTTTGAGCCGGTCTGGTCGGGTTTGAGTCCAGTTTGAGCCGGTCAAAACCGGTTTGAGCAGTCTGGCCTGGTTTGATCTGGTCAAAACCCGTATGAGACCGGTTTGAGCCGGTGAAAACCGGTTTGAGATGTTCTGGTCCGGTTTGAGCCGGTTTGAGCCGTTCTGGTCTGGTGTGAGCCGGTTTGAGCTGGTCTGTTCCTGTTTGAGCCGGTCTGTTCCTGTTTGAGTCCGGTTTGAGCGGTTCAAAACCGGTTTGAGCCGGTCTAGTCCGGTTTGAGTCCGGTTTGAGCCAGTCAAAATCGATTGAGAGGGTCTGGCCTGCTTTGATCTGGTCAAAACCCGTATGAGTACGGTTTGAGCCGGTGAAAGCCGGTTTGAGATGTTCTGGTCAGGTTTGAGGCAGTTTGAGCCGGTCTGGTCTGGCTTGAGCCGGTTTGAGCCGGTCTGTTACTGTTTGAGCCGGTCTGTTCCTGTTTGAGTCCAGTTTGAGCCATTCAAAACCGGTGTGAGCCGGTCTAGTCCGGTTTGAGTCCGGTTTCAGCCGGTCAAAACCGGTTTGAGCCTGTTTGTTCCGGTTTGAGTCCTTTTTGAGCCAGTCAAAACAGGTTTGAGCCGGTCTGGTCCGGTTTGAGTCCAGTTTGAGCCGGTCAAAACCGGTTTGAGCCGGTCTGGCCTGGTTTGAGTCCGGTTTGAGCAGGTCAAAACCGGTTTGAGCGGTTTGAGCTGGTCTGGTCCGGATAAATATGGTCAAAACCAGTTTGAGTCTGTTTGAGCCGGTCAAAACCGGTTTGAGCCGGTCTGGTCGGGTTTGAGTCCGGTTTGAGCTGGTCAAAACCGTTTGAGTCCGGTTTGAGTCAGTTTGAGCGGTCTGGCCTGGTTTGATTTGGTCAAAACCCGTTTGAGTCCGGTTTGAGCTGGTCAAAACCGGTTTGAGCCGGTCTGGCCTGGGTTGATCCGGTTTGAGCCGGTCCAGTCATGTTTTAGTCCGGTTTGAGCCTGTCAAAACCGGTTTCAGCCGGTCTGGTTCGGTTTGAGCCGGTCTTGTCCGGTTTGAGCCTGTCAAAACCGATTGAAACCGGTCTGGGCCGGTTTGAGTCCAGTTTCAGCCAGTCAAAACCGGTTTGAGCCGGTCTGGCCTGGTTTGATCTGGTCAAAACCCGTATGAGACCGGTTTGAGCCGGTGAAAACCAGTTTGAGATGTTCTGGTCCGGTTTGAGCCGGTTTGAGCCGTTCTGGTCTGGTGTGAGCCGGTTTGAGCTGGTCTGTTCCTGTTTGAGCCTGTCTGTTCCTGTTTGAGTCCGGTTTGAGCCGTTCAAAACCGGTTTGAGCCGGTCTAGTCCGGTTTGAGTCCGGTTTGAGCCAGTCAAAATCGATTGGAGAGGGTCTGGCCTGGTTTGATCTGGTCAAAACCCGTATGAGTACGGTTTGAGCCGGTGAAAACTGGTTTGAGATGTTCTGGTCCGGTTTGAGCCAGTTTGAGCCGGTCTGGTCTGGCTTGAGCCGGTTTGAGCCGGTCTGTTACTGTTTGAGCCTGTCTGTTCCTGTTTGAGTCCAGTTTGAGCCATTCAAAACCGGTGTGAGCCGGTCTAGTCCGGTTTGAGTCCGGTTTCAGCCGGTCAAAACCGGTTTGAGCCTGTTTGTTCCGGTTTGAGTCCTTTTTGAGCCAGTCGAAACAGGTTTGAGCCGGTCTGGTCCGGTTTGAGTCCGGTTTGAGCCGGTCAAAACCGGTTTGAGCCGGTCTGGCCTGGTTTGAGTCCAGTTTGAGCAGGTCCAAACCGTTTTGAGCTGATCTGGTCCGGAAAAATACGGTCAAAACCAGTTTGAGTCTGTTTGAGCTGGTCAAAACCGGTTTGAGCCGGTCTGGTCCGGTTTGAGTCCGGTTTGAGCCGGTCTGGCCTGGTTTGATTTGGTCAAAACCCGTTTGAGTCCGGTTTGAGCTGGTCAAAACCGGTTTGAGCCGGTCTGGCCTGGGTTGATCCGGTTTGAGCCGGTCCAGTCATGTTTTAGTCCGGTTTGAGCCAGTCAAAACCGGTTTCAGCCGGTCTGGTTCGGTTTGAGCAGGTCTTGTCCGGTTTGAGCCTGTCAAAACCGATTGAAACCGGTCTGGGCCGGTTTGAGTCCGGTTTCAGCCAGTCAAAACCGGTTTGAGCCGGTCTGGCCTGGTTTGATCTGGTCAAAACACGTATGAGACCGGTTTGAGCCGGTGAAAACCAGTTTGAGATGTTCTGGTCCGGTTTGAGCCGGTTTGGGCCGTTCTGGTCTGGTGTGAGCCGGTTTGAGCTGGTCTGTTCCTGTTTGAGCCGGTCTGGTCCGGTTTGAGCCGGTTTGAGCCGTTCAAAACCGGTTTGAGCCGGTCTAGTCCGGTTTGAGTCCGGTTTGAGCCAGTCAAAATCGATTGGAGAGGGTCTGGCCTGCTTTGATCTGGTCAAAACCCGTATGAGTACGGTTTGAGGCGGTGAAAGCCGGTTTGAGATGTTCTGGTCAGGTTTGAGGCAGTTTGAGCCGGTCTGGTCCGGTTTGAGTCTGTTTGAGCTGGTCTGTTACTGTTTGAGCCTGTCTGTTCCTGTTTGAGTCCAGTTTGAGCCATTCAAAACCGGTGTGAGCCGGTCTAGTCCGGTTTGAGTTCGGTTTCAGCCGGTCAAAACCGGTTTGAGCCTGTTTGTTCCGGTTTGAGTCCTTTTTGAGCCAGTCAAAACAGGTTTGAGCCGGTCTGGTCCGGTTTGAGTCCGGTTTGAGCCGGTCAAAACCGGTTTGAGCCGGTCTGGTCGGGTTTGAGTCCAGTTTGAGCAGGTCAAAACCGTTTTGAGCTGGTCTGGTCCGGATAAATATGGTCAAAACCAGTTTGAGTCTGTTTGAGCCGGTCAAAACCGGTTTGAGCCGGTCTGGTCGGGTTTGAGTCCAGTTTGAGCCGGTCAAAATTGGTTTGAGCCGGTCTGGCCTGGTTTGATTTGGTCAAAACCCGTTTGAGTCCGGTTTGAGCTGGTCAAAACCGGTTTGAGCCGGTCTGGCCTGGATTGATCCGGTTTGAGCCGGTCCAGTCATGTTTTAGTCCGGTTTGAGCCAGTCAAAACCGGTTTCAGCCGGTCTGGTTCGGTTTGAGCCGGTCTGGTCGGTTTGAGTCCAGTTTGAGCCTGTCAAAACCGATTGAAACCGGTCTGGGCCGGTTTGAGTCCGGTTTCAGCCAGTCAAAACCGGTTTGAGCCGGTCTGGCCTGGTTTGATCTGGTCAAAACCCGTATGAGACCGGTTTGAGCCGGTGAAAACCAGTTTGAGATGTTCTGGTCCGGTTTGAGCCGGTTTGAGCCGTTCTGGTCTGGTGTGAGCCGGTTTGAGCTGGTCTGTTCCTGTTTGAGCCGGTCTGTTCCTGTTTGAGTCCGGTTTGAGCCGTTCAAAACCAGTTTGAGTTGGTCTAGTCCGGTTTGAGTCCGGTTTGAGCCAGTCAAAATCGATTGGAGAGGGTCTGGCCTGCTTTGATCTGGTCAAAACCCGTATGAGTACGGTTTGAGGCGGTGAAAGCCGGTTTGAGATGTTCTGGTCCGGTTTGAGGCAGTTTGAGCCGGTCTGGTCTGGCTTGAGCCGGTTTGAGCCGTCTGTTCCTGTTTGAGTCTGTTTGAGCCGTCTGTTCCTGTTTGAGTCCAGTTTGAGCCAGTCAAAACCGTTTGAGCCGGTCTGGTCTGGTTTGAGTCCGGTTTGAGCTGTCAAAACCGGTTTGAGCCTGTTTGTTCCGGTTTGAGTCCTTTTGAGCCAGTCAAAACAGGTTTGAGCCGGTCTGTTCCTGTTTGAGTCCGGTTTGAGCTGGTCAAAACCGGTTTGAGCCGGTCTGGCCTGGTTTGAGTCCGGTTTGAGCAGGTCCAAACCGTTTTGAGCTGGTCTGGTCCGGATAAATATGGTCAAAACCAGTTTGAGTCTGTTTGAGCCGGTCAAAACCGGTTTGAGCCGGGCTGGTCGGGTTTGAGTCCAGTTTGAGCCGGTCAAAATTGGTTTGAGCCGGTCTGGCCTGGTTTGATTTGGTCAAAACCCGTTTGAGTCCGGTTTGAGCTGGTCAAAACCGGTTTGAGCCGGTCTGGCCTGGATTGATCCGGTTTGAGCCGGTCTGTTCCTGTTTGAGTCCAGTTTGAGCCAGTCAAAACCGGTTTGAGCCGGTCTGGTCCGGTTTGAGTCCGGTTTGAGTCCAGTTTGAGCCAGTCAAAACCGTTTGAGTCTGTTTGAGCCGGTCTGGTCCGGTTTGAGTCCGGTTTGAGCCAGTCAAAACCGGTTTGAGCCGGTCTGGCCTGGTTTGATCTGGTCAAACCCCGTATGAGACCGGTTTGAGCCGTTGAAAACCGGTTTGAGATGTTCTGGTCCGGTTTGAGCCGGTTTGAGCCTGTCTGGTCTGGCTTGAGCCAGTTTGAGCCGGTGTGTTACTGTTTGAGCCAGTCTCTTCCTGTTTGAGTCCAGTTTGAGCCATTCAAAACCGGTGTGAGCCGGTCTAGTCCGGTTTGAGTCCGGTTTCAGCCAGTCAAAACCGGTTTGAGCCGGTCTGGCCTGGTTTGATCTGGTCAAACCCCGTATGAGACCGGTTTGAGCCGTTGAAAACCGGTTTGAGATGTTCTGGTCCGGTTTGAGCCGGTTTGAGCCATTCTGGTCTGGTGTGAGCCGGTTTGAGCTGGTCTGTTCCTGTTTGAGCCTGTCTGTTCCTGTTTGAGTCCGGTTTGAGCTGTTCAAAACCGGTTTGAGCTGGTCTGTTCCTGTTTGAGTCCGGTTTGAGCCAGTCAAAATCGATTGGAGAGGGTCTGGCCTGGTTTGATCTGGTCAAAACCCGTATGAGTACGGTTTGAGCCGGTGAAAACAGGTTTGAGATGTTCTGGTCGGTTTGAGCAGTTTGAGCCGGTCTGGTCTGGCTTGAGCCGGTTTGAGCCGGTCTGTTACTGTTTGAGCCTGTCTGTTCCTGTTTGAGTCCAGTTTGAGCCATTCAAAACCGGTGTGAGCCGGTCTAGTCCGGTTTGAGTCCGGTTTCAGCCGGTCAAAACCGGTTTGAGCCTGTTTGTTCCGGTTTGAGTCCTTTTTGAGCCAGTCAAAACAGGTTTGAGCCGGTCTGGTCCGGTTTGAGTCCGGTTTGAGCCGGTCAAAACCGGTTTGAGCCGGTCTGGCCTGGTTTGAGTCCGGTTTGAGCAGGTCCAAACCGTTTTGAGCTGGTCTGGTCCGGATAAATATGGTCAAAACCAGTTTGAGTCTGTTTGAGCCGGTCAAAACCGGTTTGAGCCGGGCTGGTCGGGTTTGAGTCCGGTTTGAGCCGGTTTGAGCGGTCAAAACCGGTTTGAGCAGGTCTGGCCTGGTTTGATTTGGTCAAAACCGTTTGAGTCCGGTTTGAGCTGGTCAAAACCGGTTTGAGCGGTCTGGCCTGGATTGATCCGGTTTGAGCCGGTCCAGTCATGTTTTAGTCCGGTTTGAGCCAGTCAAAACCGGTTTCAGCCGGTCTGGTTCGGTTTGAGCCGGTCTTGTCCGGTTTGAGCTGGTCAAAACCGTTTGAGCCGGTTTGAGCGGTTTGAGCCGGTCTAGTCCGGTTTGAGTCCGGTTTCAGCCAGTCAAAACCGGTTTGAGCCGGTCTGGCCTGGTTTGATCTGGTCAAAACCCGTATGAGACCGGTTTGAGCCGTTCAAAACCAGTTTGAGATGTTCTGGTCCGGTTTGAGCCGGTTTGAGCCGTTCTGGTCTGGTGTGAGCCGGTTTGAGCTGGTCTGTTCCTGCTTGAGCCTGTCTGTTCCTGTTTGAGTCCGGTTTGAGCCGGTCAAAACCGGTTTGAGCCGGTCTAGTCCGGTTTGAGTCCGGTTTGAGCCAGTCAAAATCGATTGAGAGGGTCTGGCCTGGTTTGATCTGGTCAAAACCCGTATGAGACCGGTTTGAGCCGGTGAAAACCGGTTTGAGATGTTCTGGTCCGGTTTGAGTCCAGTTTGAGCGGTCTGGTCTGGCTTGAGCCGGTTTGAGCCGGTCTGTTACTGTTTGAGCCTGTCTGTTCCTGTTTGAGTCCAGTTTGAGCCAGTCAAAACCGTTTGAGCCGGTCTGGTCTGGTTTGAGTCCGGTTTCAGCTGGTCAAAACCGGTTTGAGCCTGTTTGTTCGGTTTGAGTCCTTTTGAGCCAGTCGAAACAGGTTTGAGCCGGTCTGGTCCGTTTGAGTCCGGTTTGAGCTGGTCAAAACCGGTTTGAGCCGGTCTGGCCTGGTTTGAGTCCGGTTTGAGCAGGTCCAAACCGTTTTGAGCTGGTCTGGTCCGGATAAATATGGTCAAAACCGGTTTGAGCCGGTTTGAGTCCTTTTGAGCCAGTCGAAACAGGTTTGAGCCGGTCTGGTCGGGTTTGAGTCCAGTTTGAGCCAGTCAAAACCGGTTTGAGCAGGTCTGGCCTGGTTTGATCTGGTCAAAACCCGTATGAGACCGGTTTGAGCCAGTGAAAACCGGTTTGAGATGTTCTGGTCCGGTTTGAGCCGGTTTGAGCCGTCTGGTCTGGTGTGAGCCGGTTTGAGCTGGTCTGTTCCTGTTTGAGCCGGTCTGTTCCTGTTTGAGTCCGGTTTGAGCTGCTCAAAACCGGTTTGAGCCGGTCTAGTCCGGTTTGAGTCCGGTTTGAGCCAGTCAAAATCGATTGAGAGGGTCTGGCCTGCTTTGATCTGGTCAAAACCCGTATGAGTACGGTTTGAGCCGGTGAAAGCCGGTTTGAGATGTTCTGGTCAGGTTTGAGGCAGTTTGAGCCGGTCTGGTCTGGCTTGAGCCGGTTTGAGCCGGTCTGTTACTGTTTGAGCCGGTCTGTTCCTGTTTGAGTCCAGTTTGAGCCATTCAAAACCGGTGTGAGCCGGTCTAGTCCGGTTTGAGTCCGGTTTCAGCCGGTCAAAACCGGTTTGAGCCTGTTTGTTCGGTTTGAGTCCTTTTGAGCCAGTCAAAACAGGTTTGAGCCGGTCTGGTCCGGTTTGAGTCCAGTTTGAGCCGGTCAAAACCGGTTTGAGCCGGTCTGGCCTGGTTTGAGTCCGGTTTGAGCTGGTCAAAACCGGTTTGAGCGGTTTGAGCTGGTCTGGTCCGGATAAATATGGTCAAAACCAGTTTGAGTCTGTTTGAGCCGGTCAAAACCGGTTTGAGCCGGTCTGGTCGGTTTGAGTCCAGTTTGAGCCGGTCAAAATCGGTTTGAGCCAGTCTGGCCTGGTTTGATTTGGTCAAAACCGTTTGAGTCCGGTTTGAGCTGGTCAAAACCGGTTTGAGCCGGTCTGGCCTGGATTGATCCGGTTTGAGCCGGTCCAGTCATGTTTTAGTCGGTTTGAGTCCGGTTTGAGCTGGTCAAAACCGGTTTCAGCCGGTCTGGTTCGGTTTGAGCCGGTCTGGTCCGTTTGAGCCTGTCAAAACCGGTTTGAGCCTGTCAAAACCGATTGAAACCGGTCTGGGCCGGTTTGAGTCCGTTTCAGCCAGTCAAAACCGGTTTGAGCCGGTCTGGCCTGGTTTGATCTGGTCAAAACCCGTATGAGACCGGTTTGAGCCGTTCAAAACCAGTTTGAGATGTTCTGGTCCGGTTTGAGCCGGTTTGAGCCGTTCTGGTCTGGTGTGAGCCGGTTTGAGCTGGTCTGTTCCTGTTTGAGTCTGTTTGAGCCTGTCTGTTCCTGTTTGAGTCCGGTTTGAGCCGTTCAAAACCGGTTTGAGCCGGTCTAGTCCGGTTTGAGTCCGGTTTGAGCCAGTCAAAATCGATTGGAGAGGGTCTGGCCTGGTTTGATCTGGTCAAAACCCGTATGAGTACGGTTTGAGCCGGTGAAAACCGGTTTGAGATGTTCTGGTCCGGTTTGAGCCAGTTTGAGCCGGTCTGGTCTGGCTTGAGCCGGTTTGAGCCGGTCTGTTACTGTTTGAGCCTGTCTGTTCCTGTTTGAGTCCAGTTTGAGCCATTCAAAACCGTGTGAGCCGGTCTAGTCCGTTTGAGTCCGGTTTCAGCCGGTCAAAACCGGTTTGAGCCTGTTTGTTCCGGTTTGAGTCCTTTTTGAGCCAGTCAAAACAGGTTTGAGCCGGTCTGGTCCGGTTTGAGTCCGGTTTGAGCCGGTCAAAACCGGTTTGAGCCGGTCTGGCCTGGTTTGAGTCCAGTTTGAGCAGGTCCAAACCGTTTTGAGCTGGTCTGGTCCGGATAAATATGGTCAAAACCAGTTTGAGTCTGTTTGAGCTGGTCAAAACCGGTTTGAGCCGGTCTGGTCTGGTTTGAGTCCGGTTTGAGTCCGGTTTGAGCCGGTCTGGCCTGGTTTGATTTGGTCAAAACCGTTTGAGTCCGGTTTGAGCTGGTCAAAACCGGTTTGAGCCGGTCTGGCCTGGATTGATCCGGTTTGAGCCGGTCCAGTCATGTTTTAGTCCGGTTTGAGCCAGTCAAAACCGGTTTGAGCCGGTCTGGTCCGGTTTGAGCTGGTCTAGTCCGGTTTGAGCCTGTCAAAACCGATTGAAACCGGTCTGGGCCGGTTTGAGTCCGGTTTCAGCCAGTCAAAACCGGTTTGAGCCGGTCTGGCCTGGTTTGATTTGGTCAAAACCCGTATGAGACCGGTTTGAGCCGGTGAAAACCGGTTTGAGATGTTCTGGTCCGTTTGAGCCGGTTTGAGCCGTTCTGGTCTGGTGTGAGCCGGTTTGAGCCGGTCTGGTCCGGTTTGAGCCGTCTGTTCCTGTTTGAGCGGTCTAGTCCGGTTTGAGCTGTTCAAAACCGGTTTGAGCGGTCTAGTCCGGTTTGAGTCCGGTTTGAGCCAGTCAAAATCGATTGAGAGGGTCTGGCCTGCTTTGATCTGGTCAAAACCCGTATGAGTACGGTTTGAGGCGGTGAAAGCCGGTTTGAGATGTTCTGGTCGGTTTGAGTCAGTTTGAGCGGTCTGGTCCGGTTTGAGCCGGTTTGAGCCGGTCTGTTACTGTTTGAGCCGGTCTGTTCCTGTTTGAGTCCAGTTTGAGCCATTCAAAACCGTGTGAGCCGGTCTAGTCCGGTTTGAGTCCGGTTTCAGCCGGTCAAAACCGGTTTGAGCCTGTTTGTTCCGGTTTGAGTCCTTTTGAGCCAGTCAAAACAGGTTTGAGCCGGTCTGGTCCGTTTGAGTCCGTTTGAGCCGGTCAAAACCGGTTTGAGCCGGTCTGGCCTGGTTTGAGTCCGTTTGAGCAGGTCAAAACCGTTTTGAGCTGGTCTGGTCCGGATAAATATGGTCAAAACCAGTTTGAGTCTGTTTGAGCCGGTCAAAACCGGTTTGAGCCGGGCTGGTCGGGTTTGAGTCCAGTTTGAGCCGGTCAAAATTGGTTTGAGCCGGTCTGGCCTGGTTTGATTTGGTCAAAACCGTTTGAGTCCGGTTTGAGCTGGTCAAAACCGGTTTGAGCCGGTCTGGCCTGGTTTGAGTCCGTTTGAGCCGGTCCAGTCATGTTTTAGTCCGGTTTGAGCCAGTCAAAACCGGTTTCAGCCGGTCTGGTTCGGTTTGAGCCGGTCTGGTCCGGTTTGAGCCTGTCAAAACCGATTGAAACCGGTCTGGGCCGGTTTGAGTCCGGTTTGAGTCGGTTTCAGCCAGTCAAAACCGGTTTGAGCCGGTCTGGCCTGGTTTGATCTGGTCAAAACCCGTATGAGACCGGTTTGAGCCGTTCAAAACCAGTTTGAGATGTTCTGGTCCGGTTTGAGCCGGTTTGAGCCGTTCTGGTCTGGTGTGAGCCGGTTTGAGCTGGTCTGTTCCTGTTTGAGCCTGTCTGTTCCTGTTTGAGCGGTCTGGTCTGGTTTGAGTCCGGTTTCAGCCAGTCAAAACCGTTTGAGCCGGTCTGGCCTGGTTTGAGTCCGGTTTGAGCAGGTCAAAACCGGTTTGAGCGGTTTGAGCCGGTCTGGCCTGGTTTGATCTGGTCAAAACCGTTTGAGTCGGTTTGAGCTGGTCAAAACCGGTTTGAGCCGGTCTGGTCGGTTTGAGTCCAGTTTGAGCCGGTCAAAATTGGTTTGAGCCGGTCTGGCCTGGTTTGATTTGGTCAAAACCCGTTTGAGTCCGGTTTGAGCTGGTCAAAACCGGTTTGAGCCGGTCTGGCCTGGATTGATCCGGTTTGAGCCGGTCCAGTCATATTTTAGTCCGGTTTGAGCCAGTCAAAACCGGTTTGAGCCGGTCTGGTCCGGTTTGAGTCCGGTTTGAGTCCAGTTTGAGCCTGTCAAAACCGATTGAAACCGGTCTGGGCCGGTTTGAGTCCGGTTTCAGCCAGTCAAAACCGGTTTGAGCCGGTCTGGCCTGGTTTGATCTGGTCAAAACCCGTATGAGACCGGTTTGAGCCGGTGAAAACCGGTTTGAGATGTTCTGGTCCGTTTGAGCCGGTTTGAGCCGGTCTAGTCGGTTTGAGCTGGTCAAAACCGGTTTGAGCTGGTCTGTTCCTGCTTGAGCCTGTCTGTTCCTGTTTGAGTCCGTTTGAGCAGGTCAAAACCGTTTGAGCCGGTCTAGTCCGGTTTGAGTCCGGTTTGAGCCAGTCAAAATCGATTGGAGAGGTCTGGCCTGGTTTGATCTGGTCAAAACCCGTATGAGACGGTTTGAGCGGTTTGAGCGGTGAAAACCGGTTTGAGATGTTCTGGTCCGGTTTGAGCCGGTCTGGTCTGGCTTGAGCCGGTTTGAGCTGGTCTGTTCCTGTTTGAGCCGGTCTGTTCCTGTTTGAGTCCGGTTTGAGCTGTTCAAAACCGGTTTGAGCCGGTCTAGTCCGGTTTGAGTCCAGTTTGAGCCAGTCAAAATCGATTGGAGAGGTCTGGCCTGGTTTGATCTGGTCAAAACCCGTATGAGTCCGGTTTGAGCTGGTCAAAACCGGTTTGAGATGTTCTGGTCCGGTTTGAGTCCGGTTTGAGCCAGTCAAAACCGGTTTGAGCCGGTCTGGTTCGGTTTGAGCCGGTCTGTTCCTGTTTGAGTCGGTTTGAGCCGTCAAAACCGGTTTGAGCCGGTCTAGTCCGGTTTGAGTCCGTTTCAGCCGGTCAAAACCGGTTTGAGCCGGTCTGGCCTGGTTTGATCTGGTCAAAACCCGTATGAGTCCGGTTTGAGCCGGTGAAAACCGGTTTGAGATGTTCTGGTCCGGTTTGAGTCCGGTTTGAGCCGGTCTGGTCTGGTTTGAGTCCGGTTTGAGCTGGTCTGTTCCTGTTTGAGCCTGTCTGTTCCTGTTTGAGTCCGTTTGAGCCGGTTTGAGCCGTTCAAAACCGGTTTGAGCCGGTCTAGTCCGGTTTGAGTCCGTTTGAGCCGGTTTGAGCCAGTCAAAATCGATTGGAGAGGTCTGGCCTGGTTTGATCTGGTCAAAACCCGTATGAGTCCGGTTTGAGCCGTGAAACCGGTTTGAGATGTTCTGGTCCGGTTTGAGGCAGTTTGAGCCGGTCTGGTCTGGCTTGAGCCGGTTTGAGCCGGTCTGTTACTGTTTGAGCCGGTCTGTTCCTGTTTGAGTCCAGTTTGAGCCATTCAAAACCGGTGTGAGCCGGTCTAGTCCGGTTTGAGTCCGGTTTCAGCCGGTCAAAACCGGTTTGAGCCTGTCTGTTCCTGTTTGAGTCCGGTTTGAGTCCTTTTGAGCCAGTCAAAACAGGTTTGAGCCGGTCTGGTCCGGTTTGAGTCCGTTTGAGCCGGTCAAAACCGGTTTGAGCCGGTTTGAGCGGTCTGGTCGGTTTGAGTCCGGTTTGAGCAGGTCAAAACCGTTTGAGCCGGTTTGAGCTGGTCTGGTCCGGATAAATATGGTCAAAACCGGTTTGAGTCTGGTTTGAGCCGGTCAAAACCGGTTTGAGCCGGTCTGGTCGGGTTTGAGTCCAGTTTGAGCCGGTCAAAATTGGTTTGAGCCGGTCTGGCCTGGTTTGATTTGGTCAAAACCCGTATGAGTCCGGTTTGAGCTGGTGAAAACCGGTTTGAGATGTTCTGGTCCGTTTGAGTCCGGTTTGAGCCAGTTTGAGCCGGTCTGGTCTGGTTTGAGCCGGTCAAAACCGGTTTGAGCGGTCTGTTACTGTTTGAGCCTGTCTGTTCCTGTTTGAGTCCCGTTTGAGCCATTCAAAACCGGTTTGAGCCGGGCTGGTCGGGTTTGAGTCCAGTTTGAGCCGGTCAAAACCGGTTTGAGCTGGTCTGGCCTGGTTTGATTTGGTCAAAACCGTTTGAGTCCGGTTTGAGCTGGTCAAAACCGGTTTGAGCCGGTCTGGCCTGGATTGATCCGGTTTGAGCCGTTCTGGTCTGGTGTGAGCCGGTTTGAGCTGGTCTGTTCCTGTTTGAGCCGGTCTGGTTCGGTTTGAGCGGTCTGGTCCGGTTTGAGCCTGTCAAAACCGATTGAAACCGGTCTGGGCCGGTTTGAGTCCGGTTTGAGCCAGTCAAAATCGATTGGAGAGGTCTGGCCTGGTTTGATCTGGTCAAAACCCGTATGAGACCGGTTTGAGCCGGTGAAAACCGGTTTGAGATGTTCTGGTCCGGTTTGAGCCGGTTTGAGCCATTCTGGTCTGGTGTGAGACGGTTTGAGCTGGTCTGTTCCTGTTTGAGCCGGTCTGTTCCTGTTTGAGTCCGGTTTGAGCCGTTCAAAACCGGTTTGAGCCGGTCTAGTCCGGTTTGAGTCCGGTTTGAGCCAGTCAAAATCGATTGGAGAGGATCTGGCTTGCTTTGATCTGGTCAAAACCCGTATGAGTATGGTTTGAGGTGGTGAAAGCCGGTTTGAGATGTTCTGGTCAGGTTTGAGGCAGTTTGAGCCGGTCTGGTCTGGCTTGAGCCGGTTTGAGCCGGTCTGTTACTGTTTGAGCCGGTCTGTTCCTGTTTGAGTCCAGTTTGAGCCATTCAAAACCGGTGTGAGCTGGTCTAGTCCGGTTTGAGTCAGGTTTCAGCCGGTCAAAACCGGTTTGAGCCTGTTTGTTCCGGTTTGAGTCCTTTTTGAGCCAGTCAAAACAGGTTTGAGCCGGTCTGGTCCGGTTTGAGTCCGGTTTGAGCCGGTCAAAACCGGTTTGAGCCAGTCTGGCCTGGTTTGAGTCCGGTTTGAGCAGGTCAAAACCGTTTTGAGCTGGTCTGGTCCGATAAATATGGTCAAAACCGGTTTGAGTCTGTTTGAGCCGGTCAAAACCGGTTTGAGCCGGTCTGGTCGGGTTTGAGTCCAGTTTGAGCCGGTCAAAACCGGTTTGAGCAGGTCTGGCCTGGTTTGATCTGGTCAAAACCCGTATGAGACCGGTTTGAGCCGGTGAAAACCGGTTTGAGATGTTCTGGTCCGGTTTGAGCCGGTTTGAGCCATTCTGGTCTGGTGTGAGCTGGTTTGAGCTGGTCTGTTCCTGTTTGAGCCGGTCTGGTCCGGTTTGAGCCAGTCAAAACCGGTTTGAGATGTTCTGGTCAGGTTTGAGGCAGTTTGAGCCGGTCTGGTCTGGCTTGAGCCGGTTTGAGCCGGTCTGTTACTGTTTGAGCCGGTCTGTTCCTGTTTGAGTCCAGTTTGAGCCATTCAAAACCGGTGTGAGCCGGTCTAGTCCGGTTTGAGTCCGGTTTCAGCCGGTCAAAACCGGTTTGAGCCTGTTTGTTCCGGTTTGAGTCCGTTTGAGCCGGTTTGAGCCAGTCAAAACAGGTTTGAGCCGGTCTGGTCCGGTTTGAGTCCGTTTGAGCCGGTCAAAACCGGTTTGAGCCGGTTTGAGCGGTCTGGTCGGTTTGAGTCCGGTTTGAGCAGGTCAAAACCGTTTGAGCCGGTCTGGCCTGGTTTGATTTGGTCAAAACCCGTTTGAGTCCGTTTGAGCCAGTCAAAACCGGTTTGAGCCGGTCTGGTCGGGTTTGAGTCCAGTTTGAGCCGGTCAAAACCGGTTTGAGCAGGTCTGGCCTGGTTTGATCTGGTCAAAACCCGTATGAGACCGGTTTCAGCCGGTGAAAACCGGTTTGAGATGTTCTGGTTCGGTTTGAGCCGGTTTGAGCCATTCTGGTCTGGTGTGAGCCGGTTTGAGCTGGTCTGTTCCTGTTTGAGCCTGTCTGTTCCTGTTTGAGTCCGGTTTGAGCCGGTCAAAACCGGTTTGAGCAGGTCTGGCCTGGTTTGATCTGGTCAAAACCCGTATGAGACCGGTTTCAGCCGGTGAAAACCGGTTTGAGTCTGTTTGAGCCGGTCTGGTTCGGTTTGAGCCGGTTTGAGCCATTCTGGTCTGGTGTGAGCCGGTTTGAGCTGGTCTGTTCCTGTTTGAGCCTGTCTGTTCCTGTTTGAGTCCGGTTTGAGCCGGTCAAAACCGGTTTGAGCAGGTCTGGCCTGGTTTGATCTGGTCAAAACCCGTATGAGACCGGTTTCAGCCGGTGAAAACCGGTTTGAGATGTTCTGGTCCGGTTTGAGCCGGTTTGAGCCATTCTGGTCTGGTGTGAGCCGGTTTGAGCTGGTCTGTTCCTGTTTGAGCCTGTCTGTTCCTGTTTGAGTCCGGTTTGAGCCGTTCAAAACCAGTTTGAGTTGGTCTAGTCCGGTTTGAGTCCGGTTTGAGCCAGTCAAAACCGTTTGAGCCGGTTTGAGCGGTCTGGCCTGCTTTGATCTGGTCAAAACCCGTATGAGTACGGTTTGAGGCGGTGAAAGCCGGTTTGAGATGTTCTGGTCAGGTTTGAGGCAGTTTGAGCCGGTCTGGTCTGGCTTGAGCCGGTTTGAGCCGGTCTGTTACTGTTTGAGCCGGTCTGTTCCTGTTTGAGTCCAGTTTGAGCCATTCAAAACCGGTGTGAGCCGGTCTAGTCCGGTTTGAGTCAGGTTTCAGCCGGTCAAAACCGGTTTGAGCCTGTTTGTTCCGGTTTGAGTCCTTTTTGAGCCAGTCAAAACAGGTTTGAGCCGGTCTGGTCCCGTTTGAGTCCGGTTTGAGCCGGTCAAAACCGGTTTGAGCCGGTCTGGCCTGGTTTGAGTCCGGTTTGAGCAGGTCAAAACCGTTTTGAGCTGGTCTGGTCCGGATAAATATGGTCAAAACCAGTTTGAGTCTGTTTGAGCCGGTCAAAACCGGTTTGAGCCGGTCTGGTCGGGTTTGAGTCCAGTTTGAGCCGGTCAAAATTGGTTTGAGCCGGTCTGGCCTGGTTTGATTTGGTCAAAACACGTTTGAGTCCGGTTTGAGCAGGTCAAAACCGTTTGAGCCGGTCTGGCCTGGATTGATCCGGTTTGAGCCGGTCTAGTCCGGTTTGAGTCCGTTTGCAGCCAGTCAAAACCGGTTTCAGCCGGTCTGGTTCGGTTTGAGCCGGTCTTGTCCGGTTTGAGCCTGTCAAAACCGATTGAAACCGGTCTGGGCCGGTTTGAGTCCGGTTTCAGCCAGTCAAAACCGGTTTGAGCCGGTCTGGCCTGGTTTGATCTGGTCAAAACCCGTATGAGACCGGTTTGAGCCGGTGAAAACCGGTTTGAGATGTTCTGGTCCGGTTTGAGCCGGTTTGAGCCGGTTTGAGCCGTTCTGGTCTGGTGTGAGCCGGTTTGAGCTGGTCTGTTCCTGCTTGAGCCTGTCTGTTCCTGTTTGAGTCCGGTTTGAGCCGTTCAAAACCGGTTTGAGCTGGTCTAGTCCGGTTTGAGTCCGGTTTGAGCCAGTCAAAATCGATTGGAGAGGGTCTGGCCTGGTTTGATCTGGTCAAAACCCGTATGAGTACGGTTTGAGCCGGTGAAAACCGGTTTGAGATGTTCTGGTCCGGTTTGAGCCAGTTTGAGCCGGTCTGGTCTGGCTTGAGCCGGTTTGAGCCGGTCTGTTACTGTTTGAGCCTGTCTGTTCCTGTTTGAGTCCAGTTTGAGCCATTCAAAACCGGTTTGAGCCGGTCTGGTCGGGTTTGAGTCCAGTTTGAGCCGGTCAAAATTGGTTTGAGCCGGTCTGGCCTGGTTTGATTTGGTCAAAACCCGTTTGAGTCCGGTTTGAGCCGGTCAAAACGGTTTGAGCCGGTCTGGCCTGGTTTGAGTCCGTTTGAGCCGGTCCAGTCATATTTTAGTCCGGTTTGAGCCAGTCAAAACCGGTTTGAGCCGGTTTGAGCTGGTCTAGTCCGGTTTGAGCCGGTCTGGTCCGGTTTGAGCCAGTTTGAGCCTGTCAAAACCGATTGAAACCGGTCTGGGCCGGTTTGAGTCCGGTTTCAGCCAGTCAAAACCGGTTTGAGCCGGTCTGGCCTGGTTTGATCTGGTCAAAACCCGTATGAGACCGGTTTGAGCCGGTGAAAACCGGTTTGAGATGTTCTGGTCCGGTTTGAGCCGGTTTGAGCCGTTCTCGTCTGTTGTGAGCCGGTTTGAGTTGGTCTGTTCCTGTTTGAGCCGGTCTGTTCCTGTTTGAGACCGGTTTGAGCCGGTCAAAATCGGTTTGAGCCAGTCTTGCCTGGTTTGATTTGGTCAAAACCCGTTTGAGTCCGGTTTGAGCTGGTCAAAACCGGTTTGAGCCGGTCTGGCCTTGATTGATCCGGTTTGAGCAGGTCCGGTCATGTTTTAGTCCGGTTTGAGCCAGTCAAAACCGGTTTCAGCCGGTCTGGATCGGTTTGAGCCGGTCTGGTCTGGTTTGAGCCTGTCAAAACCGATTGAAACCGGTCTGGGCCGGTTTGAGTCCGGTTTCAGACGGTCAAAACCGGTTTGAGCCGGTCTGGCCTGGTTTGATCTGGTCAAAACCCCTATGAGACCGGTTTGAGCCGGAGGAATCCGGTTTGAGATGTTCTGGTCCGGTTTGAGCCCGTTTGAGCCTTTCTGGTCTGGTGTGAGCCGGTTGAGCTGGTCTGTTCCTGCTTGAGCCTGTCTGTTCCTGTTTGAGTCCGGTTTGAGCCGGTCAAAACCGGTTTGAGCTGGTCTAGTCCGGTTTGAGTCCGGTTTGAGCCAGTCAAAATCGATTGGAGAGGGTCTGGCCTGGTTTGATCTGGTCAAAACCCGTATGAGACCGGTTTGAGCCGGTGAAAACCGGTTTGAGATGTTCTGGTCCGGTTTGAGCCAGTTTGAGCCGGTCTGGTCTGGCTTGAGCCGGTTTGAGCCGGTCTGTTACTGTTTGAGCCTGTCTGTTCCTGTTTGAGTCAGTTTGAGCCATTCAAAACCGGTTTGAGCCGGTCTGGTCTGGTTTGAGTCCGGTTTCAGCCGGTCAAAACCGGTTTGAGCCTGTTTGTTCCGGTTTGAGTCCTTTTGAGCCAGTCGAAACAGGTTTGAGCCGGTCTGGTCGGTTTGAGTCGGTTTGAGCCGGTCAAAACCGGTTTGAGCCGGTCTGGCCTGGTTTGAGTCCGGTTTGAGCAGGTCCAAACCGTTTTGAGCTGGTCTGGTCCGGATAAATATGGTCATACCCGTTTGAGTCTGTTTGAGCCGGTCAAAACCGGTTTGAGCCGGTCTGGTCGGGTTTGAGTCCAGTTTGAGCCAGTCAAAACCGGTTTGAGAAGGTCTGGCCTGGTTTGATCTGGTCAAAACCCGTATGAGACCGGTTTGAGCTGGTCAAAACCGGTTTGAGCCGGTCTGGCCGGGGTTGATCCGATTTGAGCCGGTCCAGTCATGTTTTAGTCCGGTTTGAGCCAGTCAAAACCGGTTTCAGCCGGTCTGGTTCGGTTTGAGCCAGTCTTGTCCGGTTTGAGCCTGTCAAAACCGATTGAAACCGGTCTGGGCCGGTTTGAGTCGGTTTCAGCCAGTCAAAACCGGTTTGAGCCGGTCTGGCCTGGTTTGATCTGGTCAAAACCCGTATGAGACCGGTTTGAGCCGGTGAAAACCAGTTTGAGATGTTCTGGTCTGGTTTGAGCCGGTTTGAGCCGTTCTGGTCTGGTGTGAGCCGGTTTGAGCTGGTCTGTTCCTGCTTGAGCCTGTCTGTTGCTGTTTGAGTCCGGTTTGAGCCGTTCAAAACCGGTTTGAGCCGGTCTAGTCGGTTTGAGTCGGTTTGAGCCAGTCAAAATCGATTGGAGAGTGTCTGGCCTGGTTTGATCTGGTCAAAACCCGTATGAGTACGGTTTGAGCCGGTGAAAACCGGTTTGAGATGTTCTGGTCGGTTTGAGCCAGTTTGAGCCGGTCTGGTCTGGCTTGAGCCGGTTTGAGCCGGTCTGTTACTGTTTGAGCCTGTCTGTTCCTGTTTGAGTCAGTTTGAGCCATTCAAAACCGGTTTGAGCCGGGCTGGTCGGGTTTGAGTCAGTTTGAGCCGGTCAAAATCGGTTTGAGCCAGTCTGGCCTGGTTTGATTTGGTCAAAACCCGTTTGAGTCGGTTTGAGCTGGTCAAAACCGGTTTGAGCGGTCTGGTCTGGATTGATCCGGTTTGAGCCGGTCCGGTCATGTTTTAGTCCGGTTTGAGCTAGTCAAAACCGGTTTCAGCCGGTCTGGTTCGGTTTGAGCGGTCTGGTCGGTTTGAGCCGGTCAAAACCGGTTTGAGCCGGTCTAGTCGGTTTGAGTCAGGTTTCAGCCGGTCAAAACCGGTTTGAGCGGTCTGGCCTGGTTTGATCTGGTCAAAACCCGTATGAGACCGGTTTGAGCGGTGAAAACCGGTTTGAGATGTTCTGGTCGGTTTGAGCGGTTTGAGCCATTCTGGTCTGGTGTGAGCGGTTTGAGCTGGTCTGTTCCTGTTTGAGCCGGTCTGTTCCTGTTTGAGTCCGGTTTGAGCCGTTCAAAACCGGTTTGAGCGGTCTAGTCGGTTTGAGTCCGGTTTGAGCCAGTCAAAATCGATTGAGAGGGTCTGGCCTGCTTTGATCTGGTCAAAACCCGTATGAGTACGGTTTGAGCCGGTGAAAACCGGTTTGAGATGTTATGGTCAGGTTTGAGGCAGTTTGAGCCGGTCTGGTCTGGCTTGAGCGGTTTGAGCCGGTCTGTTACTGTTTGAGCCGGTCTGTTCCTGTTTGAGTCAGTTTGAGCCATTCAAAACCGGTGTGAGCCGGTCTAGTCCGGTTTGAGTCAGGTTTCAGCCGGTCAAAACCGGTTTGAGCCTGTTTGTTCGGTTTGAGTCCTTTTGAGCCAGTCAAAACCGGTTTGAGCGGTCTAGTCGGTTTGAGTCGGTTTGAGCCGGTCAAAACCGGTTTGAGCCAGTCTGGCCTGGTTTGAGTCCGGTTTGAGCATGTCAAAACAGTTTTGAGCAGGTCTGGTCCGGATAAATATGGTCAAAACCGGTTTGAGTCTGTTAGAGCCGGTCAAAACCGGTTTGAGCCGGTCTGGTCGGGTTTGAGTCCAGTTTGAGCCGGTCAAAACCGGTTTGAGCAGGTCTCGCCTGGTTTGATCTGGTCAAAACCCGTATGAGACCGGTTTCAGCCGGTGAAAACCGGTTTGAGATGTTCTGGTCCGGTTTGAGCCGGTTTGAGCCATTCTGGTCTGGTGTGAGCTGGTTTGAGCTGGTCTGTTCCTGTTTCAGCCGGTCTGTTCCTGTTTGAGTCCGGTTTGAGCCATTCAAAACCAGTTTGAGTTGGTCTAGTCCGGTTTGAGTCCAGTTTGAGCCAGTCAAAATCGATTGGAGACGGTCTGGCCTGCTTTGATCTGGTCAAAACCCGTATGAGTACGGTTTGAGCCGGTGAAAGCCGGTTTGAGATGTTCTGGTCAGGTTTGAGGCAGTTTGAGCCGGTCTGGTCTGGCTTGAGCCGGTTTGAGCCGGTCTGTTACTGTTTGAGCCGGTCTGTTCCTGTTTGAGTCCAGTTTGAGCCATTCAAAACCGGTGTGAGCCGGTCTAGTCCGGTTTGAGTCCGGTTTCAGCCGGTCAAAACCGGTTTGAGCCTGTTTGTTCCGGTTTGAGTCCTTTTTGAGCCAGTCAAAACAGGTTTGAGCCGGTCTGGTCCGGTTTGAGTCCGGTTTGAGCCGGTCAAAACCGGTTTGAGCCGGTCTGGCCTGGTTTGAGTCCGGTTTGAGCAGGTCCAAACCGTTTTGAGCTGGTCTGGTCCGGATAAATATGGTCAAAACCGGTTTGAGTCTGTTTGAGCCGGTCAAAACCGGTTTGAGCCAGGCTGGTCGGGTTTGAGTCCAGTTTGAGCCGGTCAAAACCGGTTTGAGCAGGTCTGGCCTGGTTTGATCTGGTCAAAACCCGTATGAGACCGGTTTCAGCCGGTGAAAACCGGTTTCAGCCGGTCTGGTTCGGTTTGAGCCGGTTTGAGCCATTCTGGTCTGGTGTGAGCCGGTTTGAGCTGGTCTGTTCCTGTTTGAGCCTGTCTGTTCCTGTTTGAGTCCGGTTTGAGCCGTTCAAAACCAGTTTGAGTTGGTCTAGTCCGGTTTGAGTCCGGTTTGAGCCAGTCAAAATCGATTGGAGACGGTCTGGCCTGCTTTGATCTGGTCAAAACCCGTATGAGTACGGTTTGAGGCGGTGAAAGCCGGTTTGAGATGTTCTGGTCAGGTTTGAGGCAGTTTGAGCCGGTCTGGTCTGGCTTGAGCCGGTTTGAGCCGGTCTGTTACTGTTTGAGCCGGTCTGTTCCTGTTTGAGTCCAGTTTGAGCCATTCAAAACCGGTGTGAGCCGGTCTAGTCCGGTTTGAGTCAGGTTTCAGCCGGTCAAAACCGGTTTGAGCCTGTTTGTTCCGGTTTGAGTCCTTTTGAGCCAG
>JAKFHT010000087.1:0-88977 GCA_023783455.1 Erythrocebus patas | reverse complement strand
GTTCAAACTGGAAAGAAACTTTCTGAGAAACGGCTCTGTGTTCTGTTAATTCATCTTAGAGAGTTACACCTTTCCCTTCAAGAAGCCTTTCGCTAAGGCTGTTCTTGTGGAGTTGGCCAAGCGATATTTGGAAGCCCATAGAGGGCTACGGTGAAAAAGGAAGTATCTTCCGTTCAAAACCGGAAAGAAACTTTCTGAGAAACTGCTCTGTGTTCTGTTAATTCATCTCACAGAGTTACATCTTTTCCTTCAAGAAGCCTTTCGCTAAGGCTGTTCTTGTGGAATTGGCAGAGTGATATTTGGAAGCCCATAGAGGGCTATGGTGAAAAAGGAAATATCTTCCGTTCAAAACTGGCAAGAAGCTTTCTGAGAAACTGCTCTGTGTTCTGTTAATTCATCTCACAGAGTTACATCTTTCCCTTCAGGAAGCCTTTCGCTAAGGCTGTTCTTGTGGAATTGGCAAAGTGATATTTGGAAGCCCATAGAGGGCTATGGTGAAAAAGGAAATATCTTCCGTTCAAAACCGGAAAGAAGCTTTCTGAGAAACTGCTCTGTGTTCTGTTAATTCATCTCACAAAGTTACATCTTTCCCTTCAAGAGGCCTTTCAATAAGGCTGTTCTTGTGGAATTGGCAAAGGGATATTTGGAAGCCCATAGAGGGCTATGCTGAAAAAGGAAATATCTTCCGTTCAAAACTGGAAAGAAGCCTTCTGAGAAACTGCTCTGTGTTCTGTTAATTCATCTCACAGAGTTACATCTTTCCTTCAAGAAGCCTTTCGCTAAGGCTGTTCTTGTGGAATTGGCAAAGGATATTTGGAAGCCCATAGAGCGCTATGGTGAAAAGGAAATATCTTCCGTTCAAAACTGGAAAGAAACTTTCTGAGAAACTGCTCTGTGTTCTGTTAATTCATCTCACAGAGTTACATCTTTCCTTCAAGAAGCCTTTCGCTAAGGATGTTCTTGTGGAATTGGCAGAGGATATTTGGAAGCCCATAGAGGGCTATGGTGAAAAAGGAAATATCTTAAGTTGAAAACTGGAAAGAAGCTTTCTGAGAAACTGCTCTGTGTTCTGTTAATTCATCCCACAGAGTTATATCTTTCCTTCAAGAAGCCTTTCGCTAAGGCTGTTTTGTGGAATTGGCAGGGATATTTGGAAGCCCCTAGAGGGCTATGGTGAAAAAGGAAATATCTTCCGTTCAAAACTGGAAAGAAGCTTTCTGAGAAACTGCTCTGTGTTCTGTTAATTCATCTCACAGAGTTACATCTTTCCCTTCAAGAAGCCTTTCGCTAAGGCTGTTCTTGTGGAATTGGCAAAGTGATATTTGGAAGCCCATAGAGGGCTACGGGGAAAAAGGAAATATCTTCCGTTCAAAACTGGAAAGAAGCTTTCTGAGAAACTGCTCTGTGTTCTGTTAATTCATCTCACAGAGTTACAACTTTCCCTTCAAGAAGCCTTTCACTAAGGCTGTTCTTGTGGAATTGGCAGAGTGATATTTGGAAGCCCATAGACGGCTATGGTGAAAAAGGAAATATCTTCCGTTCAAACCTTGAAAGAACCTTTCTGAGAAACGGCTCTGTGTTCTGTTAATTCATCTCAAAGAGTTACATCTTTCCCTTCAAGGAGCCTTTCGCTAAGGCTATTCTTGTGGAATTGGCAAAGGGATATTTGGAAGCCCATAGAGGGCTATGTTGAAAAAGGAAATATCTTCCGTTGAAAACTGGAAAGAAGCTTTCTGAGAAACTGCTCTGTGTTCTGTTAATTCATCTCACAGAGTTACATCTTTCCCTTCAAGAAGCCTTTCGCTAAGGCTGTTCTTGTGGAATTGGCCGAGTGATATTTGGAAGCCCATAGAGGGCTATGGTGAAAAAGGAAATATCTTCCGTTCAAAACTGGAAAGAAGCTTTATGAGAAACTGCTCTGTGTTCTGTTAATTCATCTTAGAGAGTTACATCTTTCCCTTCAAGAAGCCTTTCGCTAAGGCTGTTCTTGTGGAGTTGGCCAAGCGATATTTGGAAGCCCATAGAGGGCTATGGTGAAAAAGGAAGTATCTTCCGTTCAAAACCGGAAAGAAACTTTCTGAGAAACTGCTCTGTGTTCTGTTAATTCATCTCACAGAGTTACATCTTTTCCTTCAAGAAGCCTTTCGCTAAGGCTGTTCTTGTGGAATTGGCAGAGTGATATTTGGAAGCCCATAGAGGCTATGGTGAAAAGGAAATATCTTCCGTTCAAAACTGGCAAGAAGCTTTCTGAGAAACTGCCCTGTGTTCTGTTAATTCATCTCACAGAGTTACATCTTTCCCTTCAAGAAGCCTTTCGCTAAGGCTGTTCTTGTGGAATTGGCAAAGTGATATTTGGAAGCCCATAGAGGGCTATGGTGAAAAGGAAATATCTTCCGTTCAAAACCGGAAAGAAGCTTTCTGAGAAACTGCTCTGTGTTCTGTTAATTCATCTCACAAAGTTACATCTTTCCTTCAAGAGGCCTTTCAATAAGGCTGTTCTTGTGGAATTGGCAAAGGATATTTGGAAGCCCATAGAGGGCTATGCTGAAAAAGGAAATATCTTCCGTTCAAAACTGGAAAGAAGCCTTCTGAGAAACTGCTCTGTGTTCTGTTAATTCATCTCACAGAGTTACATCTTTCCTTCAAGAAGCCTTTCGCTAAGGCTGTTCTTGTGGAATTGGCAAAGGATATTTGGAAGCCCATAGAGCGCTATGGTGAAAAGGAAATATCTTCCGTTCAAAACTGGAAAGAAACTTTCTGAGAAACTGCTCTGTGTTCTGTTAATTCATCTCACAGAGTTACATCTTTCCTTCAAGAAGCCTTTCGCTAAGGATGTTCTTTTGGAATTGGCAGAGTGATATTTGGAACCCCTAGAGGGCTATGGTGAAAAGGAAATATCTTCCGTTCAAAACTGGAAGAAGCTTTCTGAGAAACTGCTCTTTGTTCTGTTAATTCATCTCACACAGTTACATCTTTCCTTCAAAAGCCTTTCGCTAAGGCAGTTCTTGAGGAATTGGCAAAGGATATTTGGAAGCCCATAGAGGGCTGTGGTGAAAAGGAAATATCTACCGTTCAAAACCGGAAAGAAGCTTTCTGAGAAACTGCTCTGTGTTCTGCTAATTCATCTCACAGAGTTACATCTTTCCTTCAAAAGCCTTTCGCTAAGGCTGTTCTTGTGGAATTAGCAAGGGATATTTGGAAGCCCATAGAGGGCTACGGGAAAAAGAAAATATCTTCCGTTCAAAACTGGAAAGTGGCTTTCTGAGAAACTGCTCTTTGTTCTGTTAATTCATCTCACAGAGTTACACCTTTCCCTTCAAGAAGCCTTTCGCTAAGGCTGTTCTTGTGGAATTGGCAAAGGGATATTTGGAAGCCCATAGAGGGCTATGCTGAAAAAGGAAATATCTTCCGTTCAAAACTGGAAAGAAGCTTTCTGAGAAACTGCTCTGTGTTCTGTTAATTCATCTCACAGAGTTACATCTTTCCTTCAAGAAGCCTTTCGCTAAGGCTGTTCTTGTGGAATTGGCAAAGGATATTTGGAAGCCCATAGAGGGCTATGGTGAAAAGGAAATATCTTCCGTTCAAAACTGGAAAGAAGCTTTATGAGAAACTGCTCTGTGTTCTGTTAATTCATCTCAGAGTTACATCTTTCCTTCAAGAAGCCTTTCGCTAAGGCTGTTCTTGTGGAGTTGGCAAAGCGATATTTGGAAGCCCATAGAGGCTATGGTGAAAAGGAAATATCTTCCGCTCAAAACCGGAAAGAAACTTTCTGAGAAACTGCTCTGTGTTCTGTTAATTCATCTCACAGAGTTACATCTTTCCTTCAAGAAGCCTTTCGCTAAGGCTGTTCTTGTGGAATTGGCAGAATGATATTTGGAAGCCCATAGAGGGCTATGGTGAAAAGGAAATATCTTCCGTTCAAAACTGGAAAGAAGCTTTCTGAGAAAATGCTCAGTGTTCTGTTAATTCTTCTCTCAGAGTTACATCTTTCCTTCAAGAAGCCTTTCGCTAAGGCTGTTCTTGAGGAATTGGCAAAGGATATTTGGAAGCCCATAGAGGGCTATGGTGAAAAGGAAATATCTTCCGTTCAAAACTGGAAAGAAGCTTTCTGAGAAACTGCTCTGTGTTCTGTTAATTCATCTCACAGAGTTACAACTTTCCTTCAAGAAGCCTTTCGCTAAGGCTGTTCTTGTGGAATTGGCAAAGGATATTTGAAGCCCATAGAGGGCTATGGTGAAAAGGAAATATCTTCCGTTCAAAACTGGAAAGAAGCTTTATGAGAAACTGCTCTGTGTTCTGTTAATTCATCTCACAGAGTTACATCTTTCCTTCAAAGCCTTTCGCTAAGGCTGTTCTTGTGGAATTGGCAAAGGATATTTGGAAGCCCATAGATTGCTATGGTGAAAAGGAAATATCTTCCGTTAAAACTGGAAAGAAGCTTTCTGAGAAACTGCTCTGTGTTCTGTTAATTCATCTCACAGAGGTACATCTTTCCCTTCAAGAAGCCTTTCGCTAAGGCTGTTCTTGTGGAATTGGCAAAGGGATATTTGGAAGCCCATAGAGGGCTATGGTGAAAAAGGAAATATCTTCCGTTCAAAACTGGAAAGAAACTTTCGAGAGAAACTGCTCTGTGTTCTGTTAATTCATCTCACAGAGTTACATCTTTCCCTTCAAGAAGCCTTTCTCTAAGGATGTTCTTTTGGAATTGGCAGAGTGATATTTGGAAGCCCATAGAGGGCTACGGGGAAAAAGGAAATATCTTCCATTCAAAACTGGAAAGAAGCTTTCTGAGAAACTGCTCTATGTTCTGCTAATTCATCTCACAGAGTTACATCTTTCCCTTCCAGAAGCCTTTCGCTAAGGCTGTTATTGTGGAATTGGCAAAGGGATATTTGGAAGCCCGTAGAGGGCTATGGTGGAAAAGGAAATATCTTCTGTTCACAACTGGAAAGAAGCTTTCTGAGAAACTGCTCTGTGTTCTGTTAATTCATCTCACAGAGTTACATCTTTCCCTTCAAGAACCTTTCGCTAAGGCTGTTCTTGTGGAATTGGCAAAGGGATATTTGGAAGCCCATAGAGGGCTATGGTGAAAAAGGAAATATGTTCCGTTCAAAACTGGAAAGAAGCTTTCTGAGAAACTGCTCTGTGTTCTGTTAATTCATCTCACAGAGTTACATCTTTCCCTTCAAGAAGCCTTTCGATAAGTCTGTTCTTGTGGAATTGGCAAAGTGATATTTCGAAGCCCATAGAGGGCTACGGGGAAAAAGGAAATATCTTCCGTTCAAAACTGGAAAATAAGCTTTCTGAGAAACTGCTCTGTGTTCCGTTAATTCATCTCACAGAGTTACATCTTTCCCTTCAAGAAGCCTTTCGCTAAGGCTGTTCTTGAGCAATTGGCAAAGGGATATTTGGAAGCCCATAGAGGGCTATGGTGAAAAAGGAAATATCTTCCGTTCAAAACTGGAAAGAAGCTTTATGAGAAACTGCTCTGTGTTCTGTTAATTCATCTCACAGAGTTACATCTTTCTCTACAAGAAGCCTTTCGCTAAGGCTGTTCTTGTGGAATTGGCAAAGGGATATTTGGAAGCCCATAGAGGGCTATAGTGAAAAAGGAAATATCTTCCGTTCAAAACTAGAAAGAAGCTTTCTGAGAAACTGCTCTGTGTTCTGTTAATTCATCTCACAGAGTTACATCTTTTCCTTCAAGAAGCCTTTCGCTAAGGCTGTTCTTGTGGAATTGGCAGAGTGATATTTGGAAGCCCATAGAGGGCTATGGTGAAAAAGGAAATATCTTAAGTTCAAAACTGGAAAGAAGCTTTCTGAGAAACGGCTCTGTGTTCTGTTAATTCATCCCACAGAGTTATATCTTTCCCTTCAAGAAGCCTTTCGCTAAGGCTGTTTTTGTGGAATTAGCAAAGGGATATTTGGAAGCCCCTAGAGGGCTATGGTGAAAAAGGAAATATCTTCCGTTCAAAACTGGAAAGAAGCTTTCTGAGAAACTGCTCTGTGTTCTGTTAATTCATCTCACAGAGTTACATCTTTCCCTTCAAGAAGCCTTTCGCTAAGGCTGTTCTTGTGGAATTGGCAAAGTGATATTTGGAAGCCCATAGAGGGCTACGGGGAAAAAGGAAATATCTTCCGTTCAAAACTGGAAAGAAGCTTTCTGAGAAACTGCTCTGTGTTCTGTTAATTCATCTCACAGAGTTACATCTTTCCCTTCAAGAAGCCTTTCACTAAGGCTGTTCTTGTGGAATTGGCAGAGTGATATTTGGAAGCCCATAGAGGGCTATGGTGAAAAAGGAAATATCTTCCGTTGAAACCTGGAAAGAAGCATTCTGAGAAACGGCTCTGTGTTCTGTTAATTCATCTCACAGAGTTACATCTTTCCCATCAAGGGGCCTTTCGCTAAGGCTGTTCTTGTGGAATTGGCAAAGGGATATTTGGAAGCCCATAGAGGGCTATGTTGAAAAAGGAAATATCTTCCGTTGAAAACTGGAAAGAAGCTTTCTGAGAAACTGCTCTGTGTTCTGTTAATTCATCTCACAGAGTTACATCTTTCCCTTCAAGAACCCTTTCGCTAAGGCTGTTCTTGTGGAATTGGCCGAGTAATATTTGGAAGCCCATAGAGGGCTATGGTGAAAAAGGAAATATCTTCCGTTCAAAACTGGAAAGAAGCTTTCTGAGAAACTGCTCTGTGTTCTGTTAATTCATCTTAGAGAGTTACATCTTTCCCTTCAAGAAGCCTTTCGCTAAGGCTGTTCTTGTGGAGTTGGCCAAGCGATATTTGGAAGCCCATAGAGGGCTATGGTGAAAAAGGAACTATCTTCCGTTCAAAACCGGAAAGAAACTTTCTGAGAAACTGCTCTGTGTTCTGTTAATTCATCTCACAGAGCTACATCTTTTCCTTCAAGAAGCCTTTCGCTAAGGCTGTTCTTGTGGAATTGGCAGAGTGATATTTGGAAGCCCATAGAGGGCTATGGTGAAAAAGGAAATATCTTCCGTTCAAAACTGGAAAGAAGCTTTCTGAGAAACTGCTCTGTGTTCTGTTAATTCATCTCACAGAGTTACATCTTTCCCTTCAAGAAGCCTTTCGCTAAGGCTGTTCTTGTGGAATTGGCAAAGTGATATTTGGAAGCCCGTAGAGGGCTATGGTGAAAAAGGAAATATCTTCCGTTCAAAACCGGAAAGAAGCTTTCTGAGAAACTGCTCTGTGTTCTGTTAATTCATCTCACAAAGTTACATCTTTCCCTTCAAGAGGCCTTTCAATAAGGCTGTTCTTGTGGAATTGGCAAAGGGATATTGGGAAGCCCATAGAGGGCTATGCTGAAAAAGGAAATATCTTCCGTTCAAAACTGGAAAGAAGCCTTCTAAGAAACTGCTCTGTGTTCTGTTAATTCATCTCACAGAGTTACATCTTTTCCTTCAAGAAGCCTTTCGCTAAGGCTGTTCTTGTGGAATTGGCAAAGGGATATTTGGAAGCCCATAGAGCTCTATGGTGAAAAAGGAAATATCTTCCGTTCAAAACTGGAAAGAAACTTTCTGAGAAACTAATCTGTGTTCTGTTAATTCATCTCACAGAGTTACATCTTTCCCTTCAAGAAGGCTTTCGCTAAGGATGTTCTTGTGGAATTGGCAGAGTGATATTTGGAAGCCCATAGAGGGCTATGGTGAAAAAGGAAATATCTTCCGTTCAAAACTGGAAAGAAGCTTTCTGAGAAATTGCTCTGTGTTCTGTTAATTCATCTCACACAGTTACATCTTTCCCTTCAAGAAGGCTTTCGCTAAGGATGTTCTTGTGGAATTGGCAGAGTGATATTTGGAAGCCCATAGAGGGCTATGGTGAAAAAGGAAATATCTTCCGTTCAAAACTGGAAAGAAGCTTTCTGAGAAATTGCTCTGTGTTCTGTTAATTCATCTCACACAGTTACATCTTTCCCTTCAAGAGGCCTTTCAATAAGGCTGTTCTTGTGGAATTGGCAAAGGGATATTGGGAAGCCCATAGAGGGCTATGCTGAAAAAGGAAATATCTTCCGTTCAAAACTGGAAAGAAGCTTTCTGAGAAACTGCTCTGTGTTCTGTTAATTCATCTCACAGAGTTACATCTTTTCCTTCAAGAAGCCTTTCGCTAAGGCTGTTCTTGTGGAATTGGCAAAGGGATATTTGGAAGCCCATAGAGCTCTATGGTGAAAAAGGAAATATCTTCCGTTCAAAACTGGAAAGAAACTTTCTGAGAAACTAATCTGTGTTCTGTTAATTCATCTCACAGAGTTACATCTTTCCCTTCAAGAAGGCTTTCGCTAAGGATGTTCTTGTGGAATTGGCAGAGTGATATTTGGAAGCCCATAGAGGGCTATGGTGAAAAAGGAAATATCTTCCGTTCAAAACTGGAAAGAAGCTTTCTGAGAAATTGCTCTGTGTTCTGTTAATTCATCTCACAGTTACATCTTTCCTTCAAGAGGCCTTTCAATAAGGCTGTTCTTGTGGAATTGGCAAAGGGATATTGGGAAGCCCATAGAGGGCTATGCTGAAAAAGGAAATATCTTCCGTTCAAAACTGGAAAGAAGCTTTATGAGAAACTGCTCTGTGTTCTGTTAATTCATCTCACAGTGTGACATCTTTCTCTTCAAGAAGACTTTCGCTAAGGCTGTTCTTCTGGAATTGGGAAAGTGATATTTGGAAGCCCATTGAGGGCTACGTTGAAAAAGGAAATATCTTCCGTTCAAAACTGGAAAGAAGCTTTCTGAGAAACTGCTCTGTGTTCCGTTAATTGATCTCACAGAGTTACATCTTTCCCTTCAAGAAGACTTTCGCTAAGGCTGTTCTTGTGGAATTGGCAAAGGGATATTTGGAAACCCATAGAAGGCTACGGGGAAAAAGGAAATATCTTCCGTTCAAAACTGGAAAGAAGCTTTCTGAGAAACTGCTCTGTGTTCTGTTAATTCATCTCACAGAGTTACATCTGTCCCTTCAAGAAGCCTTTCGCCAAGGTTGCTCTTGTGGAAAGGGCAAAGTGATATTTGGAAGCCCATAGAAGCCTATGGTGAAAAAGGAAATATCTTCCATTCAAAACTGGAAAGAAGCTTTCTGAGAAACTACTCTGTGTTCTGTTAATTCATCTCACAGAGTTACATCTTTCCCATCAAGAAGCATTTCGCTAAGGCTTTTCTTGTGGAATTGGCAAGGGGATATTTGGAAGTCCATAGACGGCTATGGTGAAAAAGGAAATATCTTCCGTTCAAAACCGGAAAGAAGCTTTCTGAGAAACTGCTCTGTGTTCTGTTAATTAATCTCACAGAGTTACATCTTTCCCTTCAAGAAGGCTTTCGCTAAGGCTGTTCTTGTGGAATTGGCAAGGTGATATTTGGAAGCCCATAGAGGGCTACGGTGAAAAAGGAAATATCTTCCGTTCAAAACAGGAAAGAAACTTTCTGAGAAACTGCTCTGTGTTCTGTTAATTCATCTAACAGAGTTACATCTTTCCATTCAAGAAGCCTTTCGCTAAGGCAGTTCTTGTGGAATTGGCAAAGTGATATTTGGAAGCCCATAGAGGGCTATGGTGAAAAGGAAATATCTTCCGCTTCAAAACCGGAAAGAAGCTTTCTGAGAAACTGCTCTGTGTTCTGTTAATTCAACTCACAGGGTTACATCTTTCCTTCAAGAAGGCTTTCGCTAAGGCTGTTCTTGTGGAATTGGCAAAGGATATTTGGAAGCCCATAGAGGGCTACGGGGAAAAAGGAAATATCTTCCGTTCAAAACTGGAAAGAAGCTTTCTGAGAAACTGCTCTGTGTTCTGTTAATTCATCTCACAGAGTTACATCTTTCCTTCAAGAAGCCTTTCGCCAAGGTTGCTCTTGTGGAAAGGGCAAAGTGATGTTTGGAAGCCCATAGAGGCCTATGGTGAAAAGGAAATATCTTCCGCTTCAAAACTGGAAAGAAGCTTTCTGAGAAACTAATCTGTGTTCTGTTAATTCATCTCACAGAGTTACATCTTTCCCTTCAAGAAGCCTTTCGCTAAGTCTGTTCTTGTGGAATTGGCAAAGTGATATTTGGAAGCCCATAGAGGGCTACGGGGAAAAAGGAAATAACTTCCGTTCAAAACTGGACAGTAGCTTTCTGAGAAACTGCTCTGTGTTCTGTTAATTCATCTCACAGAGTTACATCTTTCCCTTCAAGAAGCCTTCGCTAAGGCTGTTCTTGTGGAATTGGCAAAGGATATTTGGAAGCCCATAGAGGCCTATGGTGAAAAGGAAATATCTTCCTTCAAAACTGGAAAGAAGCTTTCTGAGAAACTGCTCTGTGTTCTGTTAATTCATCTCACAGAGTTACATCGTTCCTTCAAGAAGACTTTCGCTAAGGCTGTTCTTGTGGAATTGGCAAAGGATATTTGGAAGCCCATAGAGGCTACGGGAAAAAGGAAATATCTTCCGTTCAAAACTGGAAAGAAGCTTTCTGAGAAACTGCTCTGTGTTCTGTTAATTCATCTCACAGAGTTACATCTGTCCTTCAAGAAGCCTTTCGCCAAGGTTGCTCTTGTGGAAAGGGCAAAGTGATATTTGGAAGCCCATAGAAGCCTATGGTGAAAAGGAAATATCTTCCATTCAAAACTGGAAAGAAGCTTTCTGAGAAACTACTCTGTGTTCTGTTAATTCATCTCACAGAGTTACATCTTTCCCATCAAGAAGCATTTCGCTAAGGCTTTTCTTGTGGAATTGGCAAGGGGATATTTGGAAGTCCATAGACGGCTATGGTGAAAAAGGAAATATCTTCCGTTCAAAACCGGAAAGAAGCTTTCTGAGAAACTGCTCTGTGTTCTGTTAATTAATCTCACAGAGTTACATCTTTCCCTTCAAGAAGGCTTTCGCTAAGGCTGTTCTTGTGGAATTGGCAAGGTGATATTTGGAAGCCCATAGAGGGCTACGGTGAAAAAGGAAATATCTTCCGTTCAAAACAGGAAAGAAACTTTCTGAGAAACTGCTCTGTGTTCTGTTAATTCATCTAACAGAGTTACATCTTTCCATTCAAGAAGCCTTTCGCTAAGGCAGTTCTTGTGGAATTGGCAAAGTGATATTTGGAAGCCCATAGAGGGCTATGGTGAAAAAGGAAATATCTTCCGTTCAAAACCGGAAAGAAGCTTTCTGAGAAACTGCTCTGTGTTCTGTTAATTCAACTCACAGGGTTACATCTTTCCTTCAAGAAGCCTTTCGCTAAGGCTGTTCTTGTGGAATTGGCAAAGTGATATTTGGAAGCCCATAGAGGGCTACGGGGAAAAAGGAAATATCTTCCGTTCAAAACTGGAAAGAAGCTTTCTGAGAAACTGCTCTGTGTTCTGTTAATTCATCTCACAGAGTTACATCTTTCCTTCAAGAAGCCTTTCGCCAAGGTTGCTCTTGTGGAAAGGGCAAAGTGATGTTTGGAAGCCCATAGAGGCCTATGGTGAAAAGGAAATATCTTCCGTTCAAAACTGGAAAGAAGCTTTCTGAGAAACTAATCTGTGTTCTGTTAATTCATCTCACAGAGTTACATCTTTCCTTCAAGAAGCCTTTCGCTAAGTCTGTTCTTGTGGAATTGGCAAAGTGATATTTGGAAGCCCATAGAGGGCTACGGGGAAAAAGGAAATAACTTCCGTTCAAAACTGGACAGTAGCTTTCTGAGAAACTGCTCTGTGTTCTGTTAATTCATCTCACAGAGTTACATCTTTCCCTTCAAGAAGCCTTTCGCTAAGGCTGTTCTTGTGGAATTGGCAAAGGGATATTTGGAAGCCCATAGAGGCCTATGGTGAAAAAGGAAATATCTTCCCTTCAAAACTGGAAAGAAGCTTTCTGAGAAACTGCTCTGTGTTCTGTTAATTCATCTCACAGAGTTACATCGTTCCCTTCAAGAAGACTTTCGCTAAGGCTGTTCTTGTGGAATTGGCAAAGGGATATTTGGAAGCCCATAGAGGGCTACAGGGAAAAAGGAAATATCTTCCGTTCAAAACTGGAAACAAGCTTTCTGAGAAACGGCTCTGTGTTCTGTTAATTCATCTCAAAGAGTTACATCTTTCCTTCAAGAAGCCTTTCGCTTAGGCTGTTCTTGTGGAATTGGCAAGGATATTTGGAAGCTCGTAGAAGGCTACGGTGAAAAAGGAAATATCTTCCGTTCAAAACTGGAAAGAAGCTTTCTGAGAAACTGCTCTGTGTTCTGTTAATTCATCTCACAGAGTTACATCTTTCCCTTCAAGAAGCCTTTCGCTAAGGCTGTTCTTGTGGAATTGGCAAAGGGATATTTGGAAGCCCATAGAGGGCTATGGTGAAAAGGAAATATCTTCCGTTCAAAACTGGAAAGAAACTTTCTGAGAAACTGCTCTGTGTTCTGTTAATTCATCTCACAGAGTTACATCTTTCCCTTCAAGAAGCCTTTCGCTAAGGATGTTCTTGTGGAATTGGCAGAGTGATATTTGGAAGCCCATAGAGGGCTATGGTGAAAAGGAAATATCTTCCGTTCAAAACTGGAAAGAAGCTTTCTGAGAAACTGCTCTGTGTTCTGTTAATTCATCTCACAGAGTTACATCTTTCCTTCAAAAGCCTTTCGCTAAGGCTGTTCTTGTGGAATTGGCAAAGGATATTTGGAAGCCCATAGAGGCCTATGGTGAAAAGGAAATATCTTCCTTCAAAACTGGAAAGAAGCTTTCTGAGAAACTGCTCTGTGTACTGTTAATTCATCTCACAGAGTTACATCTTTCCCTTCAAGAAGACTTTCGCTAAGGCTGTTCTTGTGGAATTGGCAAAGGATATTTGGAAGCCCATAGAGGCTACGGGAAAAAGGAAATATCTTCCGCTTCAAAACTGGAAAGAAGCTTTCTGAGAAACGGCTCTGTGTTCTGTTAATTCATCTCAAAGAGTTACATCTTTCCTTCAAGAAGCCTTTCGCTTAGGCTGTTCTTGTGGAATTGGCAACGTGATATTTGGAAGCCCATAGAGGGCTATGGTGAAAAAGGAAATATCTTCCGTTCAAAAGTGGAAAAAAGCTTTCTGAGAAACTCCTCTGTGTTCTGTTAATTCATCTCACAGAGTTACATCTTTCCCTTCAAGAAGCCTTTCGCCAAGGTTGCTCTTGTGGAAAGGGCAAAGTGATATTTGGAAGCCCATAGAAGCCTATGGTGAAAAAGGAAATATCTTCCATTCAAAACTGGAAAGAAGCTTTCTGAGAAACTACTCTGTGTTCTGTTAATTCATCTCACAGAGTTACATCTTTCCCATCAAGAAGCATTTCGCTAAGGCTTTTCTTGTGGAATTGGCAAGGGGATATTTGGAAGTCCATAGACGGCTATGGTGAAAAAGGAAATATCTTCCGTTCAAAACCGGAAAGAAGCTTTCTGAGAAACTGCTCTGTGTTCTGTTAATTAATCTCACAGAGTTACATCTTTCCCTTCAAGAAGGCTTTCGCTAAGGCTGTTCTTGTGGAATTGGCAAAGTGATATTTGGAAGCCCATAGAGGGCTACGGTGAAAAAGGAAATATCTTCCGTTCAAAACAGGAAAGAAACTTTCTGAGAAACTGCTCTGTGTTCTGTTAATTCATCTAACAGAGTTACATCTTTCCATTCAAGAAGCCTTTCGCTAAGGCAGTTCTTGTGGAATTGGCAAAGTGATATTTGGAAGCCCATAGAGGGCTATGGTGAAAAAGGAAATATCTTCCGTTCAAAACCGGAAAGAAGCTTTCTGAGAAACTGCTCTGTGTTCTGTTAATTCAACTCACAGGGTTACATCTTTCCCTTCAAGAAGGCTTTCGCTAAGGCTGTTCTTGTGGAATTGGCAAAGGGATATTTGGAAGCCCATAGAGGGCTACGGGGAAAAAGGAAATATCTTCCGTTCAAAACTGGAAAGAAGCTTTCTGAGAAACTGCTCTGTGTTCTGTTAATTCATCTCACAGAGTTACATCTTTCCCTTCAAGAAGCCTTTCGCCAAGGTTGCTCTTGTGGAAAGGGCAAAGTGATGTTTGGAAGCCCATAGAGGCCTATGGTGAAAAGGGAAATATCTTCCGTTCAAAACTGGAAAGAAGCTTTCTGAGAAACTAATCTGTGTTCTGTTAATTCATCTCACAGAGTTACATCTTTCCCTTCAAGAAGCCTTTCGCTAAGTCTGTTCTTGTGGAATTGGCAAAGTGATATTTGGAAGCCCATAGAGGGCTACGGGGAAAAAGGAAATAACTTCCGTTCAAAACTGGACAGTAGCTTTCTGAGAAACTGCTCTGTGTTCTGTTAATTCATCTCACAGAGTTACATCTTTCCCTTCAAGAAGCCTTTCGCTAAGGCTGTTCTTGTGGAATTGGCAAAGGGATATTTGGAAGCCCATAGAGGCCTATGGTGAAAAAGGAAATATCTTCCCTTCAAAACTGGAAAGAAGCTTTCTGAGAAACTGCTCTGTGTTCTGTTAATTCATCTCACAGAGTTACATCTTTCCCTTCAAGAAGACTTTCGCTAAGGCTGTTCTTGTGGAATTGGCAAAGGATATTTGGAAGCCCATAGAGGGCTACGGGAAAAAGGAAATATCTTCCGCTCAAAACTGGAAACAAGCTTTCTGAGAAACGGCTCTGTGTTCTGTTAATTCATCTCAAAGAGTTACATCTTTCCTTCAAGAAGCCTTCGCTTAGGCTGTTCTTGTGGAATTGGCAACGTGATATTTGGAAGCTCGTAGAAGGCTACGGTGAAAAAGGAAATATCTTCAGTTCAAAAGTGGAAAGAAGCTTGAGAAACTGCTCTGTGTTCTGTTAATTCATCTCACAGAGTTACATCTTTCCTTCAAGAAGCCTTCGCTAAGGCTGTTCTTGTGGAATTGGCAAAGGATATTTGGAAGCCCATAGAGGGCTATGGTGAAAAAGGAAATATCTTCCGCTCAAAACTGGAAAGAAACTTTCTGAGAAACTGCTCTGTGTTCTGTTAATTCATCTCACAGAGTTACATCTTTCCTCAAGAAGCCTTTCGCTAAGGATGTTCTTGTGGAATTGGCAAAGGATATTTGGAAGCCCATAGAGGGCTATGGTGAAAAGGAAATATCTTCCGTTCAAAACTGGAAAGAAGCTTTCTGAGAAACTGCTCTGTGTTCTGTTAATTCATCTCACAGAGTTACATCTTTCCTTCAAGAAGCCTTTCGCTAAGGCTGTTCTTGTGGAATTGGCAAAGGATATTTGGAAGCCCATAGAGGCCTATGGTGAAAAAGGAAATATCTTCCTTCAAAACTGGAAAGAAGCTTTCTGAGAAACTGCTCTGTGTACTGTTAATTCATCTCACAGAGTTACATCTTTCCTTCAAGAAGACTTTCGCTAAGGCTGTTCTTGTGGAATTGGCAAAGGATATTTGGAAGCCCATAGAGGGCTACGGGAAAAAGGAAATATCTTCCGCTCAAAACTGGAAACAAGCTTTCTGAGAAACGGCTCTGTGTTCTGTTAATTCATCTCAAAGAGTTACATCTTTCCTTCAAGAAGCCTTTCGCTAGGCTGTTCTTGTGGAATTGGCAACGTGATATTTGGAAGCTCGTAGAAGGCTACGGTGAAAAAGGAAATATCTTCAGTTCAAAACTGGAAAGAAGCTTTCTGAGAAACTGCTCTGTGTTCTGTTAATTCATCTCACAGAGTTACATCTTTCCTTCAAGAAGCCTTCGCTAAGGCTGTTCTTGTGGAATTGGCAAAGGATATTTGGAAGCCCATAGAGGGCTATGGTGAAAAAGGAAATATCTTCCGTTCAAAACTGGAAAGAAACTTTCTGAGAAACTGCTCTGTGTTCTGTTAATTCATCTCACAGAGTTACATCTTTCCCTCAAGAAGCCTTTCGCTAAGGATGTTCTTGTGGAATTGGCAGAGTGATATTTGGAAGCCCATAGAGGGCTATGGTGAAAAAGGAAATATCTTCCGTTCAAAACTGGAAAGAAGCTTTCTGAGAAACTGCTCCGTGTTCGGTTAATTCATCTCACACAGTTACATCTTTCCTTCAAGAAGCCTTCGCTAAGGCTGTTCTTGTGGAATTGGCAAAGGGATATTTGGAAGCCCATAGAGGCCTATGGTGAAAAAGGAAATATCTTCCCTTCAAAACTGGAAAGAAGCTTTCTGAGAAACTGCTCTGTGTACTGTTAATTCATCTCACAGAGTTACATCGTTCCCTTCAAGAAGACTTTCGCTAAGGCTGTTCTTGTGGAATTGGCAAAGGGATATTTGGAAGCCCATAGAGGGCTACGGGGAAAAAGGAAATATCTTCCGTTCAAAACTGGAAACAAGCTTTCTGAGAAACGGCTCTGTGTTCTGTTAATTCATCTCAAAGAGTTACATCTTTCCCTTCAAGAAGCCTTTCGCTTAGGCTGTTCTTGTGGAATTCGCAACGTGATATTTGGAAGCTCGTAGAAGGCTACGGTGAAAAAGGAAATATCTTCAGTTCAAAAGTGGAAAGAAGCTTTCTGAGAAACTTCTCTGTGTTCTGTTAATTCATCTCACAGAGTTACATCTTTCCCTTCAAGAAGCCTTTCGCCAAGGTTGCTCTTGTGGAAAGGGCAAAGTGATATTTGGAAGCCCATAGAAGCCTATGGTGAAAAAGGAAATATCTTCCATTCAAAACTGGAAAGAAGCTTTCTGAGAAACTACTCTGTGTTCTGTTAATTCATCTCACAGAGTTACATCTTTCCCATCAAGAAGCATTTCGCTAAGGCTTTTCTTGTGGAATTGGCAAGGGGATATTTGGAAGTCCATAGACGGCTATGGTGAAAAAGGAAATATCTTCCGTTCAAAACTGGAAAGAAGCTTTCTGAGAAACTGCTCTGTGTTCTGTTAATTAATCTCACAGAGTTACATCTTTCCCTTCAAGAAGGCTTTCGCTAAGGCTGTTCTTGTGGAATTGGCAAAGTGATATTTGGAAGCCCATAGAGGGCTACGGTGAAAAAGGAAATATCTTCCGTTCAAAACAGGAAAGAAACTTTCTGAGAAACTGCTCTGTGTTCTGTTAATTCATCTAACAGAGTTACATCTTTCCATTCAAGAAGCCTTTCGCTAAGGCAGTTCTTGTGGAATTGGCAAAGTGATATTTGGAAGCCCATAGAGGGCTATGGTGAAAAAGGAAATATCTTCCGTTCAAAACCGGAAAGAAGCTTTCTGAGAAACTGCTCTGTGTTCTGTTAATTCAACTCACAGGGTTACATCTTTCCCTTCAAGAAGGCTTTCGCTAAGGCTGTTCTTGTGGAATTGGCAAAGGGATATTTGGAAGCCCATAGAGGGCTACGGGGAAAAAGGAAATATCTTCCGTTCAAAACTGGAAGAAGCTTTCTGAGAAACTGCTCTGTGTTCTGTTAATTCATCTCACAGAGTTACATCTTTCCTTCAAGAAGCCTTTCGCCAAGGTTGCTCTTGTGGAAAGGGCAAAGTGATGTTTGGAAGCCCATAGAGGCCTATGGTGAAAAGGAAATATCTTCCGTTCAAAACTGGAAAGAAGCTTTCTGAGAAACTAATCTGTGTTCTGTTAATTCATCTCACAGAGTTACATCTTTCCCTTCAAGAAGCCTTTCGCTAAGTCTGTTCTTGTGGAATTGGCAAAGTGATATTTGGAAGCCCATAGAGGGCTACGGGAAAAAGGAAATAACTTCCGTTCAAAACTGGACAGTAGCTTTCTGAGAAACTGCTCTGTGTTCTGTTAATTCATCTCACAGAGTTACATCTTTCCTTCAAGAAGTTTTCGCTAAGGCTGTTCTTGTGGAATTGGCAAAGGGATATTTGGAAGCCCATAGAGGCCTATGGTGAAAAAGGAAATATCTTCCCTTCAAAACTGGAAAGAAGCTTTCTGAGAAACTGCTCTGTGTTCTGTTAATTCATCTCACAGAGTTACATCGTTCCCTTCAAGAAGACTTTCGCTAAGGCTGTTCTTGTGGAATTGGCAAAGGGATATTTGGAAGCCCATAGAGGGCTACGGGAAAAAGGAAATATCTTCCGTTCAAAACTGGAAACAAGCTTTCTGAGAAACGGCTCTGTGTTCTGTTAATTCATCTCAAAGAGTTACATCTTTCCCTTCAAGAAGCCTTTCGCTTAGGCTGTTCTTGTGGAATTGGCAACGTGATATTTGGAAGCTCGTAGAAGGCTACGGTGAAAAAGGAAATATCTTCAGTTCAAAAGTGGAAAGAAGCTTTCTGAGAAACTGCTCTGTGTTCTGTTAATTCATCTCACAGAGTTACATCTTTCCCTTCAAGAAGCCTTTCGCTAAGGCTGTTCTTGTGGAATTGGCAAAGGGATATTTGGAAGCCCATAGAGGGCTATGGTGAAAAAGGAAATATCTTCCGTTCAAAACTGGAAAGAAACTTTCTGAGAAACTGCTCTGTGTTCTGTTAATTCATCTCACAGAGTTACATCTTTCCCTCAAGAAGCCTTTCGCTAAGGATGTTCTTGTGGAATTGGCAGAGTGATATTTGGAAGCCCATAGAGGGCTATGGTGAAAAAGGAAATATCTTCCGTTCAAAACTGGAAAGAAGCTTTCTGAGAAACTGCTCCGTGTTCGGTTAATTCATCTCACAGAGTTACATCTTTCCCTTCAAGAAGCCTTTCGCTAAGGCTGTTCTTGTGGAATTGGCAAAGGGATATTTGGAAGCCCATAGAGGCCTATGGTGAAAAAGGAAATATCTTCCCTTCAAAACTGGAAAGAAGCTTTCTGAGAAACTGCTCTGTGTACTGTTAATTCATCTCACAGAGTTACATCGTTCCCTTCAAGAAGACTTTCGCTAAGGCTGTTCTTGTGGAATTGGCAAAGGGATATTTGGAAGCCCATAGAGGGCTACGGGGAAAAAGGAAATATCTTCCGTTCAAAACTGGAAACAAGCTTTCTGAGAAACGGCTCTGTGTTCTGTTAATTCATCTCAAAGAGTTACATCTTTCCCTTCAAGAAGCCTTTCGCTAAGGCTGTTCTTGTGGAATTCGCAACGTGATATTTGGAAGCTCGTAGAAGGCTACGGTGAAAAAGGAAATATCTTCAGTTCAAAAGTGGAAAGAAGCTTTCTGAGAAACTTCTCTGTGTTCTGTTAATTCATCTCACAGAGTTACATCTTTCCCTTCAAGAAGCCTTTCGCTAAGGCTGTTCTTGTGGAATTGGCAAAGGGATATTTGGAAGCCCATAGAGGGCTATGGTGAAAAAGGAAATATCTTCCGTTCAAAACTGGAAAGAAACTTTCTGAGAAACTGCTCTGTGTTCTGTCAATTCATCTCACAGAGTTACATCTTTCCCTCAAGAAGCCTTTCGCTAAGGATGTTCTTGTGGAATTGGCAGAGTGATATTTGGAAGCCCATAGAGGGCTATGGTGAAAAAGGAAATATCTTCCGTTCAAAACTGGAAAGAAGCTTTCTGAGAAACTGCTCCGTGTTCGGTTAATTCATCTCACACAGTTACATCTTTCCCTTCAAGAAGCCTTTCGCTAAGGATGTTCTTGTGGAATTGGCAAAGTGATATTTGGAAGCCCATAGAGGGCTATGGTGAAAAAGGAAATATCTTCCGTTCAAAACCGGAAAGAAGCTTTCTGAGAAACTGCTCTGTGTTCTGTTAATTCATCTCACAGAGTTACATCTTTCCCTTCAAGAAGCCTTTCGCTAAGGCTGTTCTTGTGGAATTGGCAAAGGGATATTTGGAAGCCCATAGAGGGCTAAGGTGAAAAAGGAAATATCTTCCGTTAAAAATTGGAAAGAAGCTTTCTGAGAAACCCTTCTGTTTTCTGTTAATTCAACTTACAGAGTTACATCTTTCCCTTCAAGAAGCCTTTCGCTAAGGCTGTTCTTGTGGAATTGGCAAGGGGATATTTGGAAGCCCATAGAGGGCTATTGTGAAAAAGGAGGTATCTTCCGTTGAAAACCGGAAAGAAGCTTTCTGAGAAACTGCTCTGTGTTCCGTTAATTCATCTCACAGAGTTACATCTTTCCCTTCAAGAAGCCTTTCGCTAAGGCTGTTCTTGTGGAATTGGCAGAGTGATATTTGGAAGCCCTTAGAGGGCTATGGTGAAAAAGGAAATATCTTCCGTTCAAAACTGGAAAGAAGCTTTCTGAGAAACTGCTCTGTGTTCTGTTAATTCATCTCACGGAGTTACATCTTTCCCTTCAAGAAGCCTTTCGCTAAGTCTGTTCTTGTGGAATTGGCAAAGGGATATTTGGAAGCCCATAGAGGGCTATGGTGAAAAAGGAAATATCTTCCGTTCAAAACTGGAAAGAAGCTTTCTGAGAAACTGTTCTGTGTTCTGTTAATTCATCTCACAGAGTTACATCTTTCCCTTCAGGAAGCCTTTCGCTAAGGCTGTTCTTGTGGAATTGGCAAAGGGATAATTGGAAACCCATAGAGGGCTACGGTGAAAAAGGAAATATCTTCCGTTCAAAACTGGAAAGAAGCTTTCTGAGAAACTGCTCTGTGTTCTGTTAATTCATCTCACAGAGTTACATCTTTCCCTTCAAGAAGCCTTTGGCTAAGGCTGTTTTTGTGGAATTAGCAAAGGGATATTTGGAAGCCCATAGAGTTCTATGGTGAAAAAGGGAATATCTTCCGTTCAAAACTGGAAAGAAGCTTTCTGAGAAACTGCTCTGTGTTCTGTTAATTCATCTCACAGAGTTACATCTTTCCCTTCAAGAAGCCTTTCGCTAAGGCTGTTCTTGTGAAATTGGCAGAGTGATATTTGGAAGCCCATAGAGGCCTATGGTGAAAAAGGAAATATCTTCCGTTCAAAACTGGAAAGAAGCTTTTTGAATAACGGCTCTGTGTTCTGTTATTTCATCTCACAGAGTTACATCTTTCCCTTCAAGAAGACTTTCGCTAAGGCTGTTCTTCTGGAATTGGCAAAGTGATATTTGGAAGCCCATTGAGGGCTACGGTGAAAAAGGAAATATCTTCCGTTCAAAACTGGAAAGAAGCTTTCTGAGAAACTGCTCTGTGTTCCGTTAATTCATCTCACAGTGTTACATCTTTCCTTCAAGAAGCCTTCGCTAAGGCTGTTCTTGTGGAATTGGCAAAGGATATTTGGAAGCCCATAGAGGGCTATGGTGAAAAGGAAATATCTTCCGTTCAAAACTGGAAAGAAGCTTTCTGAGAAACTGCTCTGTGTTCTGTTAATTCATCTCACAGAGTTACATCTTTCCTTCAAGAAGCCTTTCGCTAAGGCTGTTCTTGTGGAATTGGCAAAGGATATTTGGAAGCCCATAGAGGGCTATGGTGAAAAAGGAAATATCTTCCGTTCAAAACTGGAATGAAGGTTTCTGAGAAACTGCTCTGTGTTCTGTTAATTCATCTCACAGAGTTACATCTTTCCCTTCAAGAAGCCTTTCGCTAAGGCTGTTCTTCTGGAATTGGCAAAGTGATATGTGGAAGCCCTTAGAGGGCTATGGTGAAAAAGGAAATATGTTCCGTTCAAAACTGGAAAGAAGCTTTCTGAGAAAATGCTCTGTGTTCTGTTTATTCTTCTCACAGAGTTACATCTTTCCCTTCAAGAAGCCTTTCGCTAAGGCTGTTCTTGAGGAATTGGCAAGGAGATATTTGGAAGCCCATAGAGGTCTATGGTGAAACAGGAAATATATTCCGTTCAAAACTGGAAAGAAGCTTTCTGAGAAACTGCTCTGTATTCTGTTAATACATCTCACAGAGTTACATCTTTCACTTCAAGAAGCCTTTCGCTAAGGCTTTTCTTGTGGAATTGGCAGAGTGATATTTGGAAGCCCATAGAGGGCTATGGTGAAAAAGGAAATATCTTCCGTTCAAAACTGGAAAGAAGCTTTCTGAGGAACTGCTCTGTGTTCTGTTAATTCATCTCACAGAGTTACATCTTTCCCTTCAAGAAGCCTTTCGCTAAGGATGTCCTTGTGGAATTGGCAAAGTGATATTTGGAAGCCCATAGATTGCTACGGGGAAAAAGGAAATATCTTCCGTTCAAAACTGGAAAGAAGCTTTCTGAGAAACTGCTCTGTGTTCTGTTAATTCATCTCACAGAGTTAAATCTTTCCCTTCAAGAAGCCTTCGCTAAGGCTGTTCTTGTGGAATTGGCAAAGGATATTTGGAAGCCCATAGAGGCTATGGTGAAAAGGAAATATCTTCCGTTCAAAACTGGAAAGAAGCTTTCTGAGAAACTGCTCTGTGTTCTGTTAATTCATCTCACGGAGTTACATCTTTCCCTTCAAGAAGCCTTTCGCTAAGTCTGTTCTTGTGGAATTGGCAAAGTGATATTTGGAAGCCCATAGAGGGCTACGGGGAAAAAGGAAATATCTTCCGTTCAAAACTGGAAAGTGGCTTTCTGAGAAACTGCTCTTTGTTCTGTTAATTCATCTCACAGAGTTACATCTTTCCCTTCAAGAAGCCTTTCGCTAAGGCTGTTCTTGTGGAATTGGCAAAGGGATATTTGGAAGCCCATAGAGGGCTATGGTGAAAAAGGAAATATCTTCCGTTCAAAACTGGAAAGAAGCTTAGTGAGAAACTGCTCTGTGTTCTGTTAATTCATCTCACAGAGTTACATCTTTTCCTTCAAGAAGCCTTTCGCTAAGGCTGTTCTTGTGGAAATGGCAGAGTGATATTTGGAAGCCCATAGAGGGCTATGGTGAAAAAGGAAATATCTTCCGTTCAAAACTGGAAAGAAGCTTTATGAGAAACTGCTCTGTGTTTTGTTAATTCATCTCAGAGAGTTACATCTTTCCCTTCAAGAAGCCTTTCGCTAAGGCTGTTCTTGTGGAGTTGGCAAAGCGATATTTGGAAGCCCATAGAGGGCTATGGTGAAAAAGGAAATATCTTCCGTTCAAAACCGGAAAGAAACTTTCTGAGAAACTGCTCTGTGTTCTGTTAATCCATCTCACAGAGTTACATCTTTCCCTTCAAGAAGCCTTTCGCTAAGGCTGTTCCTGTGGAATTGGCAGAATGATATTTGGAAGCCCATAGAGGGCTATGGTGAAAAAGGAAATATCTTCCGTTCAAAACTGGAAAGAAGCTTTATGAGAAAATGCTCAGTGTTCTGTTAATTCTTCTTACAGAGTTACATCTTTCCCTTCAAGAAGCCTTTCGCTAAGGCTGTTCTTGAGGAATTGGCAAAGGGATATTTGGAAGCCCATAGAGGGCTATGGTGAAAAAGGAAATAACTTCCGTTCAAAACTGGAAAGAAGCTTTCTGAGAAACTGCTCTGTGTTCTGTTAATTCATCTCAAAGAGTTAAAACTTTCCCTTCAAGAAGCCTTTCGCTAAGGCTGTTCTTGTGGAATTGGCAAAGGGATATTTGGAAGCCCATAGAGGGCTATGGTGAAAAAGGAAATATCTTCCGTTCAAAAGTGGAAAGAAGCTTTATGAGAAACTGCTCTGTGTTCTGTTAATTCATCTCACAGAGTTACATCTTTCCCTTCAAGAAGCCTTTCGCTAAGGCTGTTCTTGTGGAATTGGCAAAGGGATATTTGGAAGCCCATAGAGGGCTATGGTGAAAAAGGAAATATCTTCCGTTCAAAACTGGAAAGAAGCTTTCTGAGAAACTGCTCTGTGTTCTGTTAATTCATCTCACAGAGTTACATCTTTCTCTTCAAGAAGCCTTTCGCTAAGGCTCTTCTTGTGGAATTGGCAAAGGATATTTGGAAGCCCAGAGGGCTATGGTGAAAAAGGAAATATCTTCCGCTCAAAACTGGAAAGAAACTTTCGAGAGAAACTGCTCTGTGTTCTGTTAATTCATCTCACAGAGTTACATCTTTCCTTCAAGAAGCCTTTCTCTAAGGATGTTCTTTTGGAATTGGCAGAGTGATATTTGGAATCCCATAGAGGGCTACGGGAAAAAGGAAATATCTTCCGTTCAAAACTGGAAAGAAGCTTTCTGAGAAACTGCTCTATGTTCTGCTAATTCATCTCACAGAGTTACATCTTTCCTTCAAAAGCCTTTCGCTAAGGCTGTTATTGTGGAATTGGCAAAGGATATTTGGAAGCCCTTAGAGGGCTATGGTGGAAAAGGAAATATCTTCTGTTCAAAATGGAAAGAAGCTTTCTGAGAAACTGCTCTGTGTTCTGTTAATTCATCTCACAGAGTTACAACTTTCCTTCAAGAAGCCTTTCGCTAAGGCTGTTCTTGTGGAATTGGCAAAGGATATTTGGAAGCCCATAGAGGGCTATGGTGAAAAAGGAAATATCTTCCGTTCAAAACTGGAAAGAAGCTTTATGAGAAACTGCTCTGTGTTCTGTTAATTCATCTCACAGAGTTACATCTTTCCTTCAAGAAGCCTTTCGCTAAGGCTGTTCTTGTGGAATTGGCAAAGGATATTTGGAAGCCCATTGAGGGCTACGGTGAAAAAGGAAATATCTTCCGTTCAAAACTGGAAAGAAGCTTTCTGAGAAACTGCTCTGTGTTCCGTTAATTCATCTCACAGTGTTACATCTTTCCCTTCAAGAAGCCTTTCGCTAAGGCTGTTCTTGTGGAATTGGCAAAGGGATATTTGGAAGCCCATAGAGGGCTATGGTGAAAAAGGAAATATCTTCCGTTCAAAACTGGAATGAAGCTTTATGAGAAACTGCTCTGTGTTCTGTTAATTCATCTCACAGAGTTACATCTTTCTCTTCAAGAAGCCTTTTGCTAAGGCTGTTCTTGTGGAATTGGCAAAGGGATATTTGGAAGCCCATAGAGGGCTATGGTGAAAAAGGAAATATCTTCCGTTCAAAACTGGAAAGAAGCTTTCTGAGAAAGTGCTCTGTGTTCTGTTAATTCATCTCACAGAGTTACATCTTTCCTTCAAGAAGCCTTCGCTAAGGCTGTTCTTGTGGAATTGGCAAAGGATATTTGGAAGCCCATAGAGGGCTATGGTGAAAAAGGAAATATCTTCCGTTCAAAACTGGAAAGAAGCTTTCTGAGAAACTGCTCTGTGTTCTGTTAATTCATCTCACAGAGTTACATCTTTCCCTTCAAGAAGCCTTTCGCTAAGGCTGTTCTTGTGGAATTGGCAAAGGGATATTTGGAAGCCCATATATCGCTACGGTGAAAAAGGAAATATCTTCCGTTCAAAACTGGAATGAAGGTTTCTGAGAAACTGCTCTGTGTTCTGTTAATTCATCTCACAGAGTTACATCTTTCCCTTCAAGAAGCCTTTCGCTAAGGCTGTTCTTCTGGAATTGGCAAAGTGATATGTGGAAGCCCTTAGAGGGCTATGGTGAAAAAGGAAATATGTTCCGTTCAAAACTGGAAAGAAGCTTTCTGAGAAAATGCTCTGTGTTCTGTTTATTCTTCTCACAGAGTTACATCTTTCCCTTCAAGAAGCCTTTCGCTAAGGCTGTTCTTGAGGAATTGGCAAGGAGATATTTGGAAGCCCATAGAGGTCTATGGTGAAAAAGGAAATATCTTCCGTTCAAAACTGGAAAGAAGCTTTCTGAGAAACTGCTCTGTATTCTGTTAACACATCTCACAGAGTTACATCTTTCACTTCAAGAAGCCTTTCGCTAAGGCTGTTCTTGTGGAATTGGCAGAGTGATATTTGGAAGCCCATAGAGGGCTATGGTGAAAAAGGAAATATCTTCCGTTCAAAACTGGAAAGAAGCTTTCTGAGAAACTGCTCTGTGTTCTGTTAATTCATCTCACAGAGTTACATCTTTCCCTTCAAGAAGCCTTTCGCTAAGGATGTCCTTGTGGAATTGGCAAAGTGATATTTGGAAGCCCATAGATTGCTACGGGGAAAAAGGAAATATCTTCCGTTCAAAACTGGAAAGAAGCTTTCTGAGAAACTGCTCTGTGTTCTGTTAATTCATCTCACAGAGTTAAATCTTTCCCTTCAAGAAGCCTTTCGCTAAGGCTGTTCTTGTGGAATTGGCAAAGGGATATTTGGAAGCCCATAGAGGGTTATGGTGAAAAAGGAAATATCTTCCGTTCAAAACTGGAAAGAAGCTTTCTGAGAAACTGCTCTGTGTTCTGTTAATTCATCTCACGGAGTTACATCTTTCCCTTCAAGAAGCCTTTCGCTAAGTCTGTTCTTGTGGAATTGGCAAAGTGATATTTGGAAGCCCATAGAGGGCTACGGGGAAAAAGGAAATATCTTCCGTTCAAAACTGGAAAGTGGCTTTCTGAGAAACTGCTCTTTGTTCTGTTAATTCATCTCACAGAGTTACATCTTTCCCTTCAAGAAGCCTTTCGCTAAGGCTGTTCTTGTGGAATTGGCAAAGGGATATTTGGAAGCCCATAGGGCTATGGTGAAAAGGAAATATCTTCCGTTCAAAACTGGAAAGAAGCTTAGTGAGAAACTGCTCTGTGTTCTGTTAATTCATCTCACAGAGTTACATCTTTCCTTCAAGAAGCCTTTCGCTAAGGCTGTTCTTGTGGAAATGGCAGAGTGATATTTGGAAGCCCATAGAGGGCTATGGTGAAAAGGAAATATCTTCCGTTCAAAACTGGAAAGAAGCTTTATGAGAAACTGCTCTGTGTTTTGTTAATTCATCTCAGAGAGTTACATCTTTCCTTCAAGAAGCCTTTCGCTAAGGCTGTTCTTGTGGAGTTGGCAAAGCGATATTTGGAAGCCCATAGAGGGCTATGGTGAAAAGGAAATATCTTCCGTTCAAAACCGGAAAGAAACTTTCTGAGAAACTGCTCTGTGTTCTGTTAATCCATCTCACAGAGTTACATCTTTCCCTTCAAGAAGCCTTTCGCTAAGGCTGTTCCTGTGGAATTGGCAGAATGATATTTGGAAGCCCATAGAGGGCTATGGTGAAAAGGAAATATCTTCCGTTCAAAACTGGAAAGAAGCTTTATGAGAAAATGCTCAGTGTTCTGTTAATTCTTCTTACAGAGTTACATCTTTCCCTTCAAGAAGCCTTTCGCTAAGGCTGTTCTTGAGGAATTGGCAAAGGATATTTGGAAGCCCATAGAGGGCTATGGTGAAAAGGAAATAACTTCCGTTCAAAACTGGAAAGAAGCTTTCTGAGAAACTGCTCTGTGTTCTGTTAATTCATCTCAAAGAGTTACAACTTTCCCTTCAAGAATCCTTTCGCTAAGGCTGTTCTTGTGGAATTGGCAAAGGGATATTTGGAAGCCCATAGAGGGCTATGGTGAAAAAGGAAATATCTTCCGTTCAAAACTGGAAAGAAGCTTTATGAGAAACTGCTCTGTGTTCTGTTAATTCATCTCACAGAGTTACATCTTTCCTTTCAAGAAGCCTTTCGCTAAGGCTGTTCTTGTGGAATTGGCAAAGGGATATTTGGAAGCCCATAGAGGGCTATGGTGAAAAAGGAAATATCTTCCGTTCAAAACTGGAAAGAAGCTTTCTGAGAAACTGCTCTGTGTTCTGTTAATTCATCTCACAGAGTTACATCTTTCTCTTCAAGAAGCCTTTCGCTAAGGCTCTTCTTGTGGAATTGGCAAAGGGATATTTGGAAGCCCATAGAGGGCTATGGTGAAAAAGGAAATATCTTCCGTTCAAAACTGGAAAGAAACTTTCGAGAGAAACTGCTCTGTGTTCTGTTAATTCATCTCACAGAGTTACATCTTTCCCTTCAAGAAGCCTTTCTCTAAGGATGTTCTTTTGGAATTGGCAGAGTGATATTTGGAATCCCATAGAGGGCTACGGGGAAAAAGGAAATATCTTCCGTTCAAAACTGGAAAGAAGCTTTCTGAGAAACTGCTCTATGTTCTGCTAATTCATCTCACAGAGTTACATCTTTCCCTTCAAAAAGCCTTTCGCTAAGGCTGTTATTGTGGAATTGGCAAAGGGATATTTGGAAGCCCGTAGAGGGCTATGGTGGAAAAGGAAATATCTTCTGTTCAAAAATGGAAAGAAGCTTTCTGAGAAACTGCTCTGTGTTCTGTTAATTCATCTCACAGAGTTACAACTTTCCCTTCAAGAAGCCTTTCGCTTAGGCTGTTCTTGTGGAATTGGCAAAGGGATATTTGGAAGCCCATAGAGGGCTATGGTGAAAAAGGAAATATGTTCCGTTCAAAACTGGAAAGAAGCTTTCTGAGAAACTGCTCTGTGTTCTGTTAATTCATCTCACAGAGTTACATCTTTCCCTTCAAGAAGCCTTTCGATAAGTCTGTTCTTGTGGAATTGGCAAAGTGATATTTCGAAGCCCATAGAGGGCTACGGGGAAAAAGGAAATATCTTCCGTTCAAAACTGGAAAGAAGCTTTCTGAGAAACTGCTCTGTGTTCCGTTAATTCATCTCACAGAGTTACATCTTTCCCTTCAAGAAGCCTTTCGCTAAGGCTGTTCTTGAGCAATTGGCAAAGGGATATTTGGAAGCCCATAGAGGGCTATGGTGAAAAAGGAAATATCTTCCGTTCAAAACTGGAAAGAAGCTTTATGAGAAACTGCTCTGTGTTCTGTTAATTCATCTCACAGAGTTACATCTTTCTCTTCAAGAAGCCTTTCGCTAAGGCTGTTCTTGTGGAATTGGCAAAGGGATATTTGGAAGCCCATAGAGGGCTATGGTGAAAAAGGAAATATCTTCCGTTCAAAACTAGAAAGAAGCTTTCTGAGAAACTGCTCTGTGTTCTGTTAATTCATCTCACAGAGTTACATCTTTTCCTTCAAGAAGCCTTTCGCTAAGGCTGTTCTTGTGGAATTGGCAGACTGATATTTGGAAGCCCATAGAGGGCTATGGTGAAAAAGGAAATATCTTAAGTTGAAAACTGGAAAGAAGCTTTCTGAGAAACGGCTCTGTGTTCTGTTAATTCATCCCACAGAGTTATATCTTTCCCTTCAAGAAGCCTTTCGCTAAGGCTGTTTTTGTGGAATTAGCAAAGGGATATTTGGAAGCCCCTAGAGGGCTATGGTGAAAAAGGAAATATCTTCCGTTCAAAACTGGAAAGAAGCTTTATGAGAAACTGCTCTGTGTTCTGTTAATTCATCTCACAGAGTTACATCTTTCTCTTCAAGAAGCCTTTCGCTAAGGCTGTTCTTGTGGAATTGGCAAAGGGATATTTGGAAGCCCATAGAGGGCTATGGTGAAAAAGGAAATATCTTCCGTTCAAAACTAGAAAGAAGCTTTCTGAGAAACTGCTCTGTGTTCTGTTAATTCATCTCACAGAGTTACATCTTTCCTTCAAGAGCCTTTCGCTAAGGCTGTTCTTGTGTAATTGGCAAAGGGATATTTGGAAGCCCATAGAGGGCTATGTTGAAAAAGGAAATATCTTCCGTTGAAAAATGGAAAGAAGCTTTCTGAGAAACTGCTCTGTGTTCTGTTAATTCATCTCACAGAGTTACATCTTTCCTTCAAGAAGCCTTTCGCTAAGGCTGTTCTTGTGGAATTGGCAAAGTGATATTTGGAAGCCCATAGAGGGCTATGGTGAAAAGGAAATATCTTCCGCTCAAAACTGGAAAGAAGCTTTATGAGAAACTGCTCTGTGTTCTGTTAATTCATCTTAGAGAGTTACACCTTTCCCTTCAAGAAGCCTTTCGCTAAGGCTGTTCTTGTGGAGTTGGCCAAGCGATATTTGGAAGCCCATAAAGGGCTACGGTGAAAAAGGAAGTATCTTCCGTTCAAAACCGGAAAGAAACTTTCTGAGAAACTGCTCTGTGTTCTGTTAATTCATCTCACAGAGTTACATCTTTCCTTCAAGAAGCCTTTCGCTAAGGCTGTTCTTGTGGAATTGGCAGAGTGATATTTGGAAGCCCATAGAGGGCTATGGTGAAAAGGAAATATCTTCCGTTCAAAACTGGCAAGAAGCTTTCTGAGAAACTGCTCTGTGTTCTGTTAATTCATCTCACAGAGTTACATCTTTCCTTCAGGAAGCCTTTCGCTAAGGCTGTTCTTGTGGAATTGGCAAAGTGATATTTGGAAGCCCATAGAGGGCTATGGTGAAAAGGAAATATCTTCCGTTCAAAACCGGAAAGAAGCTTTCTGAGAAACTGCTCTGTGTTCTGTTAATTCATCTCACAAAGTTACATCTTTCCTTCAAGAGGCCTTTCAATAAGGCTGTTCTTGTGGAATTGGCAAAGGATATTTGGAAGCCCATAGAGGGCTATGCTGAAAAAGGAAATATCTTCCGTTCAAAACTGGAAAGAAGCCTTCTGAGAAACTGCTCTGTGTTCTGTTAATTCATCTCACAGAGTTACATCTTTTCCTTCAAGAAGCCTTTCGCTAAGGCTGTTCTTGTGGAATTGGCAAAGGGATATTTGGAAGCCCATAGAGCGCTATGGTGAAAAAGGAAATATCTTCCGTTCAAAACTGGAAAGAAACTTTCTGAGAAACTGCTCTGTGTTCTGTTAATTCATCTCACAGAGTTACATCTTTCCCTTCAAGAAGCCTTTCGCTAAGGATGTTCTTGTGGAATTGGCAGAGTGATATTTGGAAGCCCATAGAGGGCTATGGTGAAAAAGGAAATATCTTAAGTTGAAAACTGGAAAGAAGCTTTCTGAGAAACGGCTCTGTGTTCTGTTAATTCATCCCACAGAGTTATATCTTTCCCTTCAAGAAGCCTTTCGCTAAGGCTGTTTTTGTGGAATTGGCAAAGGATATTTGGAAGCCCTAGAGGGCTATGGTGAAAAAGGAAATATCTTCCGTTCAAAACTGGAAAGAAGCTTTCTGAGAAACTGCTCTGTGTTCTGTTAATTCATCTCACAGAGTTACATCTTTCCCTTCAAGAAGCCTTTCGCTAAGGCTGTTCTTGTGGAATTGGCAAAGTGATATTTGGAAGCCCATAGAGGGCTACGGGAAAAAGGAAATATCTTCCGCTCAAAACTGGAAAGAAGCTTTCTGAGAAACTGCTCTGTGTTCTGTTAATTCATCTCACAGAGTTACATCTTTCCTTCAAGAAGCCTTTCACTAAGGCTGTTCTTGTGGAATTGGCAGAGTGATATTTGGAAGCCCATAGACGGCTATGGTGAAAAAGGAAATATCTTCCGTTCAAACCTTGAAAGAACCTTTCTGAGAAACGGCTCTGTGTTCTGTTAATTCATCTCAAAGAGTTACATCTTTCCTTCAAGGAGCCTTTCGCTAAGGCTATTCTTGTGGAATTGGCAAAGGATATTTGGAAGCCCATAGAGGGCTATGTTGAAAAGGAAATATCTTCCGTTGAAAACTGGAAAGAAGCTTTCTGAGAAACTGCTCTGTGTTCTGTTAATTCATCTCACAGAGTTACATCTTTCCCTTCAAGAAGCCTTTCGCTAAGGCTGTTCTTGTGGAATTGGCCGAGTGATATTTGGAAGCCCATAGAGGGCTATGGTGAAAAAGGAAATATCTTCCGTTCAAAACTGGAAAGAAGCTTTATGAGAAACTGCTCTGTGTTCTGTTAATTCATCTTAGAGTTACATCTTTCCTTCAAGAAGCCTTTCGCTAAGGCTGTTCTTGTGGAATTGGCAAGGATATTTGGAAGCCCATAGAGGGCTATGGTGAAAAAGGAAGTATCTTCCGTTCAAAACCGGAAAGAAACTTTCTGAGAAACTGCTCTGTGTTCTGTTAATTCATCTCACAGAGTTACATCTTTTCCTTCAAGAAGCCTTTCGCTAAGGCTGTTCTTGTGGAATTGGCAGAGTGATATTTGGAAGCCCATAGAGGGCTATGGTGAAAAAGGAAATATCTTCCGTTCAAAACTGGCAAGAAGCTTTCTGAGAAACTGCCCTGTGTTCTGTTAATTCATCTCACAGAGTTACATCTTTCCCTTCAAGAAGCCTTTCGCTAAGGCTGTTCTTGTGGAATTGGCAAAGTGATATTTGGAAGCCCATAGAGGGCTATGGTGAAAAAGGAAATATCTTCCGTTCAAAACCGGAAAGAAGCTTTCTGAGAAACTGCTCTGTGTTCTGTTAATTCATCTCACAAAGTTACATCTTTCCCTTCAAGAGGCCTTTCAATAAGGCTGTTCTTGTGGAATTGGCAAAGGGATATTTGGAAGCCCATAGAGGGCTATGCTGAAAAAGGAAATATCTTCCGTTCAAAACTGGAAAGAAGCCTTCTGAGAAACTGCTCTGTGTTCTGTTAATTCATCTCACAGAGTTACATCTTTTCCTTCAAGAAGCCTTTCGCTAAGGCTGTTCTTGTGGAATTGGCAAAGGGATATTTGGAAGCCCATAGAGCGCTATGGTGAAAAAGGAAATATCTTCCGTTCAAAACTGGAAAGAAACTTTCTGAGAAACTGCTCTGTGTTCTGTTAATTCATCTCACAGAGTTACATCTTTCCCTTCAAGAAGCCTTTCGCTAAGGATGTTCTTGTGGAATTGGCAGAGTGATATTTGGAACCCCTAGAGGGCTATGGTGAAAAAGGAAATATCTTCCGTTCAAAACTGGAAAGAAGCTTTCTGAGAAACTGCTCTTTGTTCTGTTAATTCATCTCACACAGTTACATCTTTCCCTTCAAGAAGCCTTTCGCTAAGGCAGTTCTTGAGGAATTGGCAAAGGGATATTTGGAAGCCCATAGAGGGCTGTGGTGAAAAAGGAAATATCTACCGTTCAAAACCGGAAAGAAGCTTTCTGAGAAACTGCTCTGTGTTCTGCTAATTCATCTCACAGAGTTACATCTTTCCCTTCAAGAAGCCTTTCGCTAAGGCTGTTCTTGAGGAATTCGCAAAGGGATATTTGGAAGCCCATAGAGGGCTACGGGAAAAAGAAAATATCTTCCGTTCAAAACTGGAAAGTGGCTTTCTGAGAAACTGCTCTTTGTTCTGTTAATTCATCTCACAGAGTTACACCTTTCCCTTCAAGAAGCCTTTCGCTAAGGCTGTTCTTGTGGAATTGGCAAAGGGATATTTGGAAGCCCATAGAGGGCTATGGTGAAAAAATATCTTCCGTTCAAAACTGGAAAGAAGCTTTCTGAGAAACTGCTCTGTGTTCTGTTAATTCATCTCACAGAGTTACATCTTTCCCTTCAAGAAGCCTTTCGCTAAGGCTGTTCTTGTGGAATTGGCAAAGGGATATTTGGAAGCCCATAGAGGGCTATGGTGAAAAAGGAAATATCTTCCGTTCAAAACTGGAAAGAAGCTTTATGAGAAACTGCTCTGTGTTCTGTTAATTCATCTCAGAGAGTTACATCTTTCCCTTCAAGAAGCCTTTCGCTAAGGCTGTTCTTGTGGAGTTGGCAAAGCGATATTTGGAAGCCCATAGAGGGCTATGGTGAAAAAGGAAATATCTTCCGTTCAAAACCGGAAAGAAACTTTCTGAGAAACTGCTCTGTGTTCTGTTAATTCATCTCACAGAGTTACATCTTTCCCTTCAAGAAGCCTTTCGCTAAGGCTGTTCTTGTGGAATTGGCAGAATGATATTTGGAAGCCCATAGAGGGCTATGGTGAAAAAGGAAATATCTTCCGTTCAAAACTGGAAAGAAGCTTTCTGAGAAAATGCTCAGTGTTCTGTTAATTCTTCTCTCAGAGTTACATCTTTCCCTTCAAGAAGCCTTTCGCTAAGGCTGTTCTTGAGGAATTGGCAAAGGGATATTTGGAAGCCCATAGAGGGCTATGGTGAAAAAGGAAATATCTTCCGTTCAAAACTGGAAAGAAGCTTTCTGAGAAACTGCTCTGTGTTCTGTTAATTCATCTCACAGAGTTACAACTTTCCCTTCAAGAAGCCTTTCGCTAAGGCTGTTCTTGTGGAATTGGCAAAGGGATATTTGGAAGCCCATAGAGGGCTATGGTGAAAAGGAAATATCTTCCGTTCAAAACTGGAAAGAAGCTTTATGAGAAACTGCTCTGTGTTCTGTTAATTCATCTCACAGAGTTACATCTTTCCTTTCAAGAAGCCTTTCGCTAAGGCTGTTCTTGTGGAATTGGCAAAGGGATATTTGGAAGCCCATAGATTGCTATGGTGAAAAAGGAAATATCTTCCGTTAAAAACTGGAAAGAAGCTTTCTGAGAAACTGCTCTGTGTTCTGTTAATTCATCTCACAGAGGTACATCTTTCCCTTCAAGAAGCCTTTCGCTAAGGCTGTTCTTGTGGAATTGGCAAAGGGATATTTGGAAGCCCATAGAGGGCTATGGTGAAAAAGGAAATATCTTCCGTTCAAAACTGGAAAGAAACTTTCGAGAGAAACTGCTCTGTGTTCTGTTAATTCATCTCACAGAGTTACATCTTTCCCTTCAAGAAGCCTTTCTCTAAGGATGTTCTTTTGGAATTGGCAGAGTGATATTTGGAAGCCCATAGAGGGCTACGGGGAAAAAGGAAATATCTTCCGTTCAAAACTGGAAAGAAGCTTTCTGAGAAACTGCTCTATGTTCTGCTAATTCATCTCACAGAGTTACATCTTTCCCTTCAAGAAGCCTTTCGCTAAGGCTGTTATTGTGGAATTGGCAAAGGGATATTTGGAAGCCCAGAGGGCTATGGTGGAAAAGGAAATATCTTCTGTTCACAACTGGAAAGAAGCTTGAGAAACTGCTCTGTGTTCTGTTAATTCATCTCACAGAGTTACATCTTTCCCTTCAAGCCTTTCGCTAAGGCTGTTCTTGTGGAATTGGCAAAGGATATTTGGAAGCCCATAGAGGGCTATGGTGAAAAGGAAATATCTTCCGTTCAAAACTGGAAAGAAGCTTTCTGAGAAACTGCTCTGTGTTCTGTTAATTCATCTCACAGAGTTACATCTTTCCCTTCAAGAAGCCTTCGATAAGTCTGTTCTTGTGGAATTGGCAAAGTGATATTTGAAGCCCATAGAGGGCTACGGGGAAAAAGGAAATATCTTCCGTTCAAAACTGGAAAATAAGCTTTCTGAGAAACTGCTCTGTGTTCCGTTAATTCATCTCACAGAGTTACATCTTTCCCTTCAAGAAGCCTTTCGCTAAGGCTGTTCTTGAGCAATTGGCAAAGGGATATTTGGAAGCCCATAGAGGGCTATGGTGAAAAAGGAAATATCTTCCGTTCAAAACTGGAAAGAAGCTTTATGAGAAACTGCTCTGTGTTCTGTTAATTCATCTCACAGAGTTACATCTTTCTCTTCAAGAAGCCTTTCGCTAAGGCTGTTCTTGTGGAATTGGCAAAGGGATATTTGGAAGCCCATAGAGGGCTATAGTGAAAAAGGAAATATCTTCCGTTCAAAACTAGAAAGAAGCTTTCTGAGAAACTGCTCTGTGTTCTGTTAATTCATCTCACAGAGTTACATCTTTTCCTTCAAGAAGCCTTTCGCTAAGGCTGTTCTTGTGGAATTGGCAGAGTGATATTTGGAAGCCCATAGAGGGCTATGGTGAAAAAGGAAATATATTAAGTTCAAAACTGGAAAGAAGCTTTCTGAGAAACGGCTCTGTGTTCTGTTAATTCATCCCACAGAGTTATATCTTTCCCTTCAAGAAGCCTTTCGCTAAGGCTGTTTTGTGGAATTAGAAAGGATATTTGGAAGCCCCTAGAGGGCTATGGTGAAAAAGGAAATATCTTCCGTTCAAAACTGGAAAGAAGCTTTCTGAGAAACTGCTCTGTGTTCTGTTAATTCATCTCACAGAGTTACATCTTTCCCTTCAAGAAGCCTTTCGCTAAGGCTGTTCTTGTGGAATTGGCAAAGTGATATTTGGAAGCCCATAGAGGGCTACGGGGAAAAAGGAAATATCTTCCGTTCAAAACTGGAAAGAAGCTTTCTGAGAAACTGCTCTGTGTTCTGTTAATTCATCTCACAGAGTTACATCTTTCCCTTCAAGAAGCCTTTCACTAAGGCTGTTCTTGTGGAATTGGCAGAGTGATATTTGGAAGCCCATAGAGGGCTATGGTGAAAAAGGAAATATCTTCCGTTGAAACCTGGAAAGAAGCATTCTGAGAAACGGCTCTGTGTTCTGTTAATTCATCTCACAGAGTTACATCTTTCCCATCAAGGGGCCTTTCGCTAAGGCTGTTCTTGTGGAATTGGCAAAGGGATATTTGGAAGCCCATAGAGGGCTATGTTGAAAAAGGAAATATCTTCCGTTGAAAACTGGAAAGAAGCTTTCTGAGAAACTGCTCTGTGTTCTGTTAATTCATCTCACAGAGTTACATCTTTCCTTCAAGAACCCTTTCGCTAAGGCTGTTCTTGTGGAATTGGCAAGGATATTTGGAAGCCCATAGAGGGCTATGGTGAAAAAGGAAATATCTTCCGTTCAAAACTGGAAAGAAGCTTTCTGAGAAACTGCTCTGTGTTCTGTTAATTCATCTTAGAGAGTTACATCTTTCCTTCAAGCCTTCGCTAAGGCTGTTCTTGTGGAATTGGCAGAGTGATATTTGGAAGCCCATAGAGGGCTATGGTGAAAAGGAACTATCTTCCGCTCAAAACCGGAAAGAAACTTTCTGAGAAACTGCTCTGTGTTCTGTTAATTCATCTCACAGAGCTACATCTTTCCTTCAAGAAGCCTTCGCTAAGGCTGTTCTTGTGGAATTGGCAGAGTGATATTTGGAAGCCCATAGAGGGCTATGGTGAAAAAGGAAATATCTTCCGTTCAAAACTGGAAAGAAGCTTTCTGAGAAACTGCTCTGTGTTCTGTTAATTCATCTCACAGAGTTACATCTTTCCTTCAAGAAGCCTTCGCTAAGGCTGTTCTTGTGGAATTGGCAAAGTGATATTTGGAAGCCCATAGAGGGCTATGGTGAAAAAGGAAATATCTTCCGCTTCAAAACCGGAAAGAAGCTTTCTGAGAAACTGCTCTGTGTTCTGTTAATTCATCTCACAAAGTTACATCTTTCCTTCAAGAGGCCTTTCAATAAGGCTGTTCTTGTGGAATTGGCAAAGGATATTTGGAAGCCCATAGAGGGCTATGCTGAAAAGGAAATATCTTCCGTTCAAAACTGGAAAGAAGCCTTCTAAGAAACTGCTCTGTGTTCTGTTAATTCATCTCACAGAGTTACATCTTTCCTTCAAGAAGCCTTTCGCTAAGGCTGTTCTTGTGGAATTGGCAAAGGATATTTGGAAGCCCATAGAGCGCTATGGTGAAAAAGGAAATATCTTCCGCTCAAAACTGGAAAGAAACTTTCTGAGAAACTAATCTGTGTTCTGTTAATTCATCTCACAGAGTTACATCTTTCCTTCAAGAAGGCTTTCGCTAAGGATGTTCTTGTGGAATTGGCAGAGTGATATTTGGAAGCCCATAGAGGGCTATGGTGAAAAGGAAATATCTTCCGCTCAAAACTGGAAAGAAGCTTTCTGAGAAATTGCTCTGTGTTCTGTTAATTCATCTCACACAGTTACATCTTTCCTTCAAGAAGCCTTTCGCTAAGGCAGTTCTTGTGAAATTGGCAAAGGATATTTGGAAGCCCATAGAGGGCTGTGGTGAAAAGGAAATATCTTCCGTTCAAAACCGGAAAGAAGCTTTCTGAGAAACTGCTCTGTGTTCTGTTAATTCATCTCACAGAGTTACATCTTTCCTTCAAGAAGCCTTTCGCTAAGGCTGTTCTTGTGGAATTGGCAAAGGATATTTGGAAGCCCATAGAGGGCTATGGTGAAAAAGGAAATATCTTCCGTTCAAAACTGGAAAGAAGCTTGAGAAACTGCTCTGTTTTCTGTTAATTCATCTCACAGAGTTACATCTTTCCTTCAAGAAGCCTTTCGCTAAGGCTGTTTTGTGGAATTGGCAAGGATATTTGGAAGCCCATAGAGGGCTATTGTGAAAAAGGAAGTATCTTCCGTTGAAAACCGGAAAGAAGCTTGAGAAACTGCTCTGTGTTCTGTTAATTCATCTCACAGAGTTACATCTTTCCCTTCAAGAAGCCTTTCGCTAAGGCTGTTCTTGTGGAATTGGCAAAGTGATATTTGGAAGCCCATAGAGGGCTACGGTGAAAAAGGAAATATCTTCCGCTCAAAACTGGAAAGAAGCTTTCTGAGAAACTGCTCTGTGTTCTGTTAATTCATCTCACAGAGTTACATCTTTCCTTCAAGAAGCCTTTCACTAAGGCTGTTCTTGTGAATTGGCAGAGTGATATTTGGAAGCCCATAGAGGGCTATGGTGAAAAAGGAAATATCTTCCGCTCAAAACAGGAAAGAAGCTTTCTGAGAAACGGCTCTGTGTTCTGTTAATTCATCTCACAGAGTTACATCTTTCCTTCAAGAAGGCTTTCGCTAAGGCTGTTCTTGTGGAATTGGCAAAGGATATTTGGAAGCCCATAGAGGGCTATGGTGAAAGAGGAAATATCTTCCGCTCAAAACTGGAAAGAAGCTTTCTGAGAAACTGTTCTGTGTTCTGTTAATTCATCTCACAGAGTTACATCTTTCCTTCAGGAAGCCTTCGCTAAGGCTGTTCTTGTGGAATTGGTAAAGGATAATTGGAAACCCATAGACTGCTATGGTGAAAAAGGAAATATCTTCCGCTCAAAACTGGAAAGAAGCTTTCTGAGAAACTGCTCTGTGTTCTGTTAATTCATCTCACAGAGTTACATCTTTCCCTTCAAGAAGCCTTTCGCTAAGGCTGTTTTGTGGAATTAGCAAAGGATATTTGGAAGCCCATAGAGGGCTATGGTGAAAAAGGAAATATCTTCCGCTCAAAACTGGAAAGAAGCTTGAGAAACTGCTCTGTGTTCTGTTAATTCATCTCACAGAGTTACATCTTTCCTTCAAGAAGCCTTTCGCTAAGGCTGTTCTTGTGAAATTGGAAGAGTGATATTTGGAAGCCCATAGAGGCCTATGGTGAAAAAGGAAATATCTTCCGCTCAAAACTGGAAAGAAGCTTGAGAAACTGCTCTGTGTTCTGTTAATTCATCTCACAGAGTTACATCTTTCCTTCAAGAAGCCTTTCGCTAAGGCTGTTCTTGTGGAATTGGCAAAGGATATTTGGAAGCCCATAGAGGGCTATGGTGAAAAAGGAAATATCTTCCGCTCAAAACTGGAAAGAAGCTTTATGAGAAACTGCTCTGTGTTCTGTTAATTCATCTCACAGAGTTACATCTTTCTTCAAGAAGCCTTTCGCTAAGGCTGTTCTTGTGGAATTGGCAAAGGATATTTGGAAGCCCATAGAGGGCTATGGTGAAAAGGAAATATCTTCCGCTCAAAACTGGAAAGAAGCTTTTTGAGAAACTGCCCTGTGTTCTGTTAATTCATCTCACAGAGTTACATCTTTCCTTCAAGAAGTCTTTGGCTAAGTCTGTTCTTGTGGAATTGGCAAAGTGATATTTGGAAGCCCATAGAGGGCTTCGGGAAAAGGAAATATCTTCCGTTCAAAACTGGAAAGAAGCTTTCTGAGAAACTGCTCTATGTTCTGTTAATTCATCTCACAGAGTTACATCTTTCCTTCAAGAAGCCTTTCGCTAAGGCTGTTATTGTGGAATTGGCAAAGGATATTTGGAAGCCCGAGAGGGCTATGGTGAAAAGGAAATATCTTCCGCTCAAAACTGGAAAGAAGCTTGAGAAACTGCTCTGTGTTCTGTTAATTCATCTCACAGAGTTACATCTTTCACTTCAAGAAGCCTTTCGCTAAGGCTGTTCTACTGGAATTGGCAAAGTGATATTTGGAAGCCCATAGAGGGCTATGGTGAAAAGGAAATATCTTCCGCTCAAAACTGGAAAGAAGCTTGAGAAACTGCTCTGTGTTCTGTGAATTCATCTCACAGAGTTACATCTTTCCTTCAAGAAGCCTTTCGCTAAGGCTGTTCTTGTGGAATTGGCAAAGGATATTTGGAAGCCCATAGAGTGCTATGGTGAAAAGGAAATATCTTCCGCTCAAAACTGGAAAGAAGCTTTCTGAGAAACTGCTCTGTGTTCTGTTAATTCATCTCACAGAGTTACATCTTTCCTTCAAGAAGCCTTTCGCTAAGGCTGTTCTTGTGGAATTGGCAAAGGATATTTGGAAGCCCATAGAGGGCTATGGTGAAAAGGAAATATCTTCCGCTCAAAACCGGAAAGAAACTTTCTGAGAAACTGCTCTGTGTTCTGTTAATTCATCTCACAGAGTTACATCTTTCCCTTCAAGAAGCCTTTCGCTAAGGCTGTTCCTGTGGAATTGGCAGAATGATATTTGGAAGCCCATAGAGGGCTATGGTGAAAAAGGAAATATCTTCCGTTCAAAACTGGAAAGAAGCTTTCTGAGAAACTGCTCTGTGTTCTGTTAATTCATCTCACAGAGTTACATCTTACCCTTCAAGAAGCCTTTCGCTAAGGCTGTTTTTGTGGAATTAGCAAAGGGATATTTGGAAGCCCATAGAGGGCTATGGTGAAAAAGCAAATATCTTCCGTTCAAAACTGGAAAGAAGCTTTCTGAGAAACCGCTCTGTGTTCTGTTAATTCACCTCACAGAGTTACATCTTTCCCTTCAAGAAGCCTTTTGCTAAGGCTGTTCTTGTGGAATTGGCAGAGTGATATTTGGAAGGCCATAGAGGCCTATGGTGAAAAAGGAAATATCTTCCGTTCAAAACTGGAAAGAAGCTTTCTGAGAAACGGCTCTGTGTTCTGTTAATTCATCTCAGAGAGTTACATCTTTCCCTTCAAGAAGCCTTTCGCTAAGGCTGTTCTTGTGGAATTGGCAAAGGGATATTTGGAAGCCCATAGAGGGCTATTGTGAAAAAGGAAGTATCTTCCGTTGAAAACCGGAAAGAAGCTTTCTGAGAAACTGCTCTGTGATCTGTTAATTCATCTCACAGAGTTACATCTTTCCCTTCAAGAAGCCTTTCGCTAAGGCTGTTCTTGTGGAATTGGCAGAGTGATATTTGGAAGCCCATAGAGGGCTATGGTGAAAAAGGAAATATCTTCCGTTCAAAACTGGAAAGAAGCTTTCTGAGAAACGACTCTGTGTTCTGTTAATTCATCTCACAGAGTTACATCTTTCCCTTCAAGAAGTCTTTCCCTAAGGCTGTTCTTGTGGAATTGGCAAAGGGATATTTGGAAGCCCATAGAGGGCTATGCTGAAAAAGGAAATATCTTCCGTTCAAAACTGGAAAGAAGCCTTCTGAGAAACTGCTCTGTGTTCTGTTAATTCATCTCACAGAGTTACATCTTTCCCTTCAAGAAGCCTTTCGCTAAGTCTGTTCTTGTGGAATTGGCAAAGTGATATTTGGAAGCCCATAGAGGGCTGTGGTGAAAAAGGAAATATCTTCCGTTCAAAACCGGAAAGAAGCTTTCTGAGAAACTGCTCTGTGTTCTGTTAATTCATCTCACAGAGTTACATCTTTCCCTTCAAGAAGCCTTTCGCTAAGGCTGTTCTTGTGGAATTGGCAAAGGATATTTGGAAGCCCATAGAGGGCTATGGTGAAAAAGGAAATAACTTCCGAAAAAACTGGAAAGAAGCTTGAGAAACCCTTCTGTTTTCTGTTAATTCAACACAGAGTTACATCTTTCCCTTCAAGAAGCCTTTCGCTAAGGCTGTTCTTGTGGAATTGGCAAGGATATTTGGAAGCCCATAGAGGGCTATTGTGAAAAAGGAAGTATCTTCCGTTGAAAACCGGAAAGAAGCTTCTGAGAAACTGCTCTGTGTTCTGTTAATTCATCTCACAGAGTTACATCTTTCCTTCAAGAAGCCTTTCGCTAAGGCTGTTCTTGTGGAATTGGCAGAGTGATATTTGGAAGCCCATAGAGGGCTACGGGAAAAGGAAATATCTTCCGCTCAAAACTGGAAAGAAGCTTGAGAAACTGCTCTGTGTTCTGTTAATTCATCTCACAGAGTTACATCTTTCCTTCAAGAAGCCTTTCACTAAGGCTGTTCTTGTGGAATTGGCAGAGTGATATTTGGAAGCCCATAGAGGGCTATGGTGAAAAAGGAAATATCTTCCGCTTCAAACCTGGAAAGAAGCTTGAGAAACGGCTCTGTGTTCTGTTAATTCATCTCACAGAGTTACATCTTTCCTTCAAGAAGCCTTTCGCTAAGGCTGTTCTTGTGGAATTGGCAAGGATATTTGGAAGTCCTTAGAGGGCTATGTTGAAAAAGGAAATATCTTCCGCTCAAAACTGGAAGAAGCTTTCTGAGAAACTGCTCTGTGTTCTGTTAATTCATCTCACAGAGTTACATCTTTCCCTTCAAGCAGCCTTTCGCTAAGGCTGTTCTTGTGGAATTGGCAAAGGGATATTTGGAAGCCCATAGAGGGCTATGGTGAAAAAGGAAATATCTTCCGTTCAAAACTGGAAAGAAGCTTTCTGAGAAACTGCTCTGTGTTCTGTTAATTCATCTCACAGAGTTACATCTTTCCTTTCAAGAAGCCTTTCGCTAAGGCTGTTCTTGTGGAATTGGCAAAGGGATATTTGGAAGCCCATAGAGGGCTATGGTGAAAAAGGAAATATCTTCCGTTGCAAACTGGAAAGAGGCTTTCTGAGAAACTGCTCTGTGTTCTGTTAATTCATCTCACAGAGTTACATCTTTCCCTTCAAGAAGCCTTTCGCTAAGGCTCTTCTTGTGGAATTTCCAAAGGGATATTTGGAAGCCCATAGACTGCTATGGTGAAAAAGGAAATATCTTCCGTTCAAAACTGGAAAGAAGCTTTCTGAGAAACTGCTCTGTGTTCTGTTAATTCATCTCACAGAGTTACATCTTTCACTTCAAGAAGCCTTTCGCTAAGGATGTCCTTGTGGAATTGGCAAAGTGATATTTGGAATCCCATAGATTGCTACGGGGAAAAAGGAAATATCTTCCGTTCAAAACTGGAAAGAAGCTTTCTGAGAAACTGCTCTGTGTTCTGTTAATTCATCTCACAGAGTTACATCTTTCCCTTCAAGAAGCCTTTGGCTAAGTATGTTCTTGTGGAATTGGCAAAGGGATATTTGGAAGCCCATAGAGGGCTATGGTGAATAAGGAAATATCTTCCGTTCAAAACTGGAAAGAAGCTTTCTGAGAAACTGCTCTGTGTTCTGTTAATTCATCTCACGGAGTTACATCTTTCCCTTCAAGAAGCCTTTCGCTAAGTCTGTTCTTGTGGAATTGGCAAAGTGATATTTGGAAGCCCATAGAGGGCTACGGGGAAAAAGGAAATATCTTCCGTTCAAAACTGGAAAGTAGCTTTCTGAGAAACTGCTCTTTGTTCTGTTAATTCATCTCACAGAGTTACATCTTTCCCTTCAAGAAGCCTTTCGCTAAGGCTGTTCTTGTGGAATTGGCAAAGGGATATTTGGAAGCCCATAGAGGGCTATGGTGAAAAAGGAAATATCTTTCGTTCAAAACTGGAAAGAAGCTTTATGAGAAACTGCTCTGTGTTCTGTTAATTCATCTCACAGAGTTACATCATTCTCTTCAAGAAGCCTTTCGCTAAGGCTGTTCTTGTGGAATTGGCAAAGGGATATTTGGAAGCCCATAGAGGGCTATGGTGAAAAAGGAAATATCTTCCGTTGAAACCTGGAAAGAAGCTTTCTGAGAAACTGCTCTGTGTTCTGTTAATTCATCTCACAGAGTTACATCTTTCCCTTCAAGAAGCCTTTCGCTAAGGCTGTTCTTGTGGAATTGGCAAAGGGATATTTGGAAGCCCATAGAGGGCTATGGTGAAAAAGGAAATATCTTCCGTTCAAAACTGGAAAGAAGCTTTCTGGCAAACTGCTCTGTGTTCTGTTAATTCATCTCACAGAGTTACATCTTTTCCTTCAAGAAGCCTTTCGCTAAGGCTGTTCTTGTGGAATTTTCAGAGTGATATTTGGAAGCCCATAGAGGGCTATGGTGAAAAAGGAAATATCTTCCGTTCAAAACTTGAAAGAAGCTTTATGAGAAACTGCTCTGTGTTCTGTTAATTCATCTCACAGAGTTACATCTTTCCCTTCAAGAAGCCTTTCGCTAAGGCTGTTCTTGTGGACTTGGCAAAGCGATATTTGGAAGCCCATAGAGGGCTATGGTGAAAAAGGAAGTATCTTCCGTTCAAAACCGGAAAGAAACTTTCTGAGAAACTGCTCTGTGTTCTGTTAATTCATCTCACAGAGTTACATCTTTCCCTTCAAGAAGCCTTTCACAAGGCTGTTCCTGTGGAATTGGCAGAATGATATTTGGAAGCCCATAGAGGCTATGGTGAAAAGGAAATATCTTCCGCTCAAAACTGGAAAGAAGCTTTCTGAGAAAATGCTCAGTGTTCTGTTAATTCTTCTCACAGAGTTACATCTTTCCCTTCAAGAAGCCTTTCGATAAGGCTGTTCTTGTGAATTGGCAAAGGATATTTGGAAGCCCATAGAGGGCTATGGTGAAAAGGAAATATCTTCCGCTCAAAACTGGAAAGAAGCTTGAGAAACTGCTCTGTGTTCTGTTAATCCATCTCACAGAGTTACAACTTTCCTTCAGGAAGCCTTCGCTAAGGCTGTTCTTGTGGAATTGGCAAGGATATTTGGAAGCCCATAGAGGGCTATGGTGAAAAGGAAATATCTTCCGCTCAAAACTGGAAAGAAGCTTTATGAGAAACTGCTCTGTGTTCTGTTAATTCATCTCACAGAGTTACATTCTTTCCTTCAAGAAGCCTTCGCTAAGGCTGTTCTTGTGGAATTGGCAAAGGATATTTGAAGCCCATAGAGGGCCATGGTGAAAAGGAAATATCTTCCGCTCAAAACTGGAAAGAAGCTTTCTGAGAAACTGCTCTGTGTTCTGTTAATTCATCTCACAGAGTTACATCTTTCCTTCAAGAAGTCTGGCTAAGTCTGTTCTTGTGGAATTGGCAAGGATATTTGGAAGCCCATAGAGGGCTATGGTGAAAAAAATATCTTCCGCTCAAAACTGGAAAGAAGCTTTCTGAGAAACTGCTCTGTGTTCTGTTAATTCATCTCACGGAGTTACATCTTTCCTTCAAGAAGCCTTTCGCTAAGTCTGTTCTTGTGGAATTGGCAAAGTGATATTTGGAAGCCCATAGAGGGCTACTGGGAAAAGGAAATATCTTCCGCTCAAAACTGAAAGTAGCTTGAGAACCTGCTCTTTGTTCTGTTAATTCATCTCACAGAGTTACATCTTTCCTTCAAGAAGCCTTCGCTAAGGCTGTTCTTGTGGAATTGGCAAAGGATATTTGGAAGCCCATAGAGGGCGTGGTGAAAAAGGAAATATCTTCCGCTCAAAACTGGAAAGAAGCTTTATGAGAAACTGCTCTGTTCTGTTAATTCATCTCAGAGAGTTACATCTTTCCCTTCAAGAAGCCTTTCGCTAAGGCTGTTCTTGTGGACTGGTAAAAGCGATATTTGTAAGCCCATAGAGGGCTATGGTGAAAAAGGAAGTATCTTCCGTTCAAAACCGGAAAGAAACTTTCTGAGAAACTGCTCTGTGTTCTGTTAATTCATCTCACAGAGTTACATCTTTCCCTTCAAGAAGCCTTTCGCTAAGGCTGTTCCTGTGGAATTGGCAGAATGATATTTGGAAGCCCATAGAGGGCTATGGTGAAAAAGGAAATATCTTCCGTTCAAAACTGGAAAGAAGCTTTCTGAGAAAATGCTCAGTGTTCTGTTAATTCTTCTCACGGAGTTACATCTTTCCATTCAAGAAGCCTTTCGCTAAGGCTGTTCTTGAGTAATTGGTAAAGGGATATTTGGAAGCCCAGAGGCTATGGTGAAAAGGAAATATCTTCCGCTCAAAACTGGAAAGAAGCTTGAGAAACTGCTCTGTGTTCTGTTAATCCATCTCACAGAGTTACAACTTTCCCTTCAAGAAGCCTTTCGCTAAGGCTGTTCTTGTGGAATTGGCAAAGGGATATTTGGAAGCCCATAGAGGGCTATGGTGAAAAAGGAAATAGCTTCCGCTCCAAACTGGAAAGAAGCTTTATGAGAAACTGCTCTGTGTTCTGTTAATTCATCTCACAGAGTTACATCTTTCCTTCAAGAAGCCTTTCGCTAAGGCTGTTCTTGTGGAATTGGCAAAGGATATTTGGAAGCCCATAGAGGGCTATGGTGAAAAAGGAAATATCTTCCGCTCAAAACTGGAAGGAAGCTTGAGAAACTGCTCTGTGTTCTGTTAATTCATCTCACAGAGTTACATCTTTCCTTCAAGAAGCCTTTCGCTAAGGCTGTTCTGTGGAATTGGCAAAGGATATTTGGAATCCCATAGAGGCTATGGTGAAAAAGGAAATATCTTCCGCTCAAAACTGGAAAGAAACTTTGAGAAACTGCTCTGTGTTCAAGAATTCATCTCACAGAGTTACATCTTTCCTTCAAGAAGCCTTTCTCTAAGGATGTTCTTTGGAATTGGCAGAGTGATATTTGGAAGCCCATAGAGGGCTACGGGAAAAAGGAAATATCTTCCGCTCAAAACTGGAAAGAAGCTTTCTGAGAAACTGCTCTATGTTCTGCTAATTCATCTCACAGAGTTACATCTTTCCCTTCAAGAAGCCTTCGATAAGTCTGTTCTTGTGGAATTGGCAAAGGATATTTCAAGCCCATAGAGGGCTACGGGAAAAAGGAAATATCTTCCGCTCAAAACTGGAAAGAAGCATTCTGAGAAACTGCTCTGTGTTCCGTTAATTCATCTCACAGAGTTACATCTTTCCCTTCACAGTTTTCGCTAAGGCTGTTCTTGAGCAATTGGCAAGGATATTTGGCAGCCCATAAAGGGCTATGGTGAAAAAGGAAATATCTTCCGCTCAAAACTGGAAAGAAGCTTGAGAAACTGCTCTGTGTTCTGTTAATTCATCTCACAGAGTTACATCTTTCCTTCAAGAAGCCTTTCGCCAAGGCTGTTCTTTTGGAATTGGCAGATTGATATTTGGAAGCCCATAGAGGGCTATGTTGAAAAAGGAAATATCTTCCGTTGAAAACTGGAAAGAAGCTTGAGAAACTGCTCTGTGTTCTGTTAATTCATCTCACAGAGTTATCATCTTTCCTTCAAGAAGCCTTCGCTAAGGCTGTTCTTGTGAATTGGCCGAGTGATATTTGGAAGCCCATAGAGGGCTATGGTGAAAAGGAAATATCTTCCGCTCAAAACTGGAAAGAAGCTTTAAGAGAAACTGCTCTGTGTTCTGTTAATTCATCTTAGAGAGTTACATCTTTCCTTCAAGAAGCCTTTCGCTAAGGCTGTGATATTTGGAAGCCCATAGAGGGCTGGTGGTGAAAAAGGAAGTATCTTCCGCTCAAAACCGGAAAGAAACGTTCTGAGAAACTGCTCTGTGTTCTGTTAATTCATCTCACAGAGTTACATGTTTTCCTTCACAGCCTTTCGCTAAGGCTGTTCTTGTGGAATTGGCAGAGGATATTTGGAAGCCCATAGAGGGCTATGCGGTGAAAAAGGAAATATCTTCCGCTCAAAACCGGAAAGAAGCTTTCTGAGAAACTGCTCTGTGTTCTGTTAATTCATCTCACAGTTACATCTTTCCTTCAAGAGGCCTTTCACTAAGGCTGTTCTTGTGGAATTGGCAAAGGATATTTGAAGCCCATAGAGGGCTATGCTGAAAAAGGAAATATCTTCCGCTCAAAACTGGAAAGAAGCCTTTCTGAGAAACTGCTCTGTGTTCTGTTAATTCATCTCACAGAGTTACATCTTTCCCTTCAAGAAGCCTTTCGCCAAGGCTCTTGTGGAATTGGCAAAGGATATTTGGAAGCCCATAGAGGGCTATGTGTGAAAAAGGAAATATCTTCCTGCTCAAAACTGGAAAGAAGCTTTCTGAGAAACCTTTCTGTTTTCTGTTAATTCAATCTACAGAGTTACATCTTTCCTCAAGAAGCCTTTCACTAAGGCTGTTCTTGTGGAATTGGCAAGGATATTTGAAGCCCATAGAGGGCTATTGTGAAAAAGGAAGTATCTTCCGTTGAAAACCGGAAAGAAGCTTTCTGAGAAACTGCTCTGTGTTCTGTTAATTCATCTCACAGAGTTACATCTTTCCTTCAAGAAGCCTTCGCTAAGGCTGTTCTTGTGGAATTGGCAAAGTGATATTTGGAAGCCCATAGAGGGGGGGAAAAAGGAAATATCTTCCGCTCAAAACTGGAAAGAAGCTTGAGAAACTGCTCTGTGTTCTGTTAATTCATCTCACAGAGTTACATCTTTCCTTCACAGCCTTTCACTAAGGCTGTTCTTGTGAATTGGCAGAGGATATTTGGAAGCCCATAGAGTGCTTTGGTGAAAAAGGAAATATCTTCCGCTCAAACCTGGAAAGAAGCTTGAGAAACTGCTCTGTGTTCTGTTAATTCATCTCACAGAGTTACATCTTTCCCTTCAAGAAGGCTTTCGTTAAGTCTGTTCTTGTGGAATTGGCAAAGGATATTTGGAAGCCCATAGAGGGCTATGGTGAAAAGGAAGTATCTTCCGCTCAAAACTGGAAAGAAGCTTGAGAAACTGCTCTGTGTTCTGTTAATTCATTTCACGAGTTACATCTTTCCTTCAAGAAGCCTTTCGCTAAGTCTGTTCTTGTAGAATTGGCAAAGGATATTTGGAAGCCCATAGAGGGCTATGGTGAAAAAGGAAATATCTTCCGTTCAAAACTGGAAAGAAGCTTTCTGAGAAACTGTTCTGTGTTCTGTTAATTCATCTCACAGAGTTACATCTTTCCTTCAGGAAGCCTTTCGCTAAGGCTGTTCTTGTGGAATTGGTAAAGGATACTTTGGAAGCCCATAGACTGCTATGGTGAAAAAGGAAATATATTCCGCTCAAAACTGGAAAGAAGCTGAGAAACTGCTCTGTGTTCTGTTAATTCATCTCAAAGAGTTACATCTTTCCCTTCAAGAAGCCTTTCGCTAAGGCTGTTTTTGTGGAATTAGCAAAGGGATATTTGGAAGCCCATAGAGGGCTATGGTGAAAAAGGAAATATCTTCCGTTCAAAACTGGAAAGAAGCTTTCTGAGAAACTGCTCTGTGTTCTGTTAATTCATCTCACAGAGTTACATCTTTCCTTCAAGAAGCCTTCGCTAAGGCTGTTCTGTGAAATTGGCAGAGGATATTTGGAAGCCCTTAGAGGCTATGGTGAAAAAGGAAATATCTTCCGCTCAAAACTGGAAAGAAGCTTTCTGAGAAACGGCTCTGTGTTCTGTTAATTCATCTCACAGAGTTACATCTTTCCCTTCAAGAAGACTTTCGCTAAGGCTGTTCTTGTGGAATTGGCAAAGTGATATTTGGAAGCCCTTTGAGGGCTACGGTGAAAAAGGAAATATCTTCCGTTCAAAACTGGAAAGAAGCTTGAGAAACTGCTCTGTGTTCTGCTAATTCATCTCACAGAGTTACATCTTTCCTTCACAAGCCTTCGCTAAGGCTGTTCTTCTGGAATTGGCAAAGGATATTTGGAAGCCCAGAGGGCTATGGTGAAAAGGAAATATCTTCCGTTCAAAACTGGAAAGAAGCTTTATGAGAAACTGCTCTGTGTTCTGTTAATTCATCTCACAGAGTTACATCTTTCTCTTCAAGAAGTTTTCGCTAAGGCTGTTCTTGTGGAATTGGCAAAGGATATTTGGAAGCCCATAGAAGGCTATGGTGAAAAAGGAAATATCTTCCGCTCAAAACTGGAAAGAAGCTTTCTGAGAAACTGCTCTGTGTTCTGTTAATTCATCTCACAGAGTTACATCTTTCCTTCAAGAAGCATTTCGCTAAGGCTGTTCTTGTGGAATTGGCAAAGGATATTTGGAAGCCCATAGAGGGCTATGGTGAAAAAGGAAATATCTTCCGCTCAAAACTGGAAAGAAGCTTTCTGAGAAACTGCTCTGTGTTCTGTTAATTCATCTCACAGAGTTACATCTTTCCTTCAAGAAGCCTTTCGCTAAGGCTGTTCTTGTGGAATTGGATATTTGGAAGCCCATACAGGGCTATGGTGAAAAGGAAATATCTTCCGCTCAAAACCGGAAGGAAGCTTTATGAGAAACTGCTCTGTGTTCTGTTAATTCATCTTAGAGAGTTACATCTTTCCCTTCAAGAAGCCTTTCGCTAAGGCTGTTCTTGTGGAGTTGGCAAGCGATATTTGGAAGCCCATAGAGGGCTATGGTGAAAAAGGAAATATCTTCCGCTCAAAACCGGAAAGAAACTTTCTGAGAAACCGCTCTGTGTTCTGTTAATTTATCTCACAGAGTTACATCTTTCCTTCAAGAAGCTTCGCTAAGTCTGTTCTTGTGGAATTGGCAAAGGTGATATTTGGGCCCAGAGAGGGCTATGGTGAAAAGGAAATATCTTCCGCTCAAAAGTGGAAAGAAGCTTTGAGAAACTGCTCTGTGTTCTGTTAATTCATCTCACAGAGTTACATGCTTTCCCTTCAAGAAGCCTTTTCGCTAAGTCTGTTCTTGTGGAATTGGCAAAGGATATTTGGAAGCCCATAGAGGGCTATGGTGAAAAAGGAAATATCCTCCGCTCAAAACTGGAAAGAAGCTTTCTGAGAAACTGCTCTGTGTTCTGTTAATTCATCTCACGGAGTTACATCTTTCCTTCAAGAAGCCTTTCGCTAAGGCTGTTCTTGTGGAATTGGCAAAGGATATTTGGAAGCCCATAGAGGGCTACGGGAAAAAGGAAATATCTTCCGCTCAAAGCTGGAAAGTAGCTTTCTGAGAAACTGCTCTTGTTCTGTTAATTCATCTCACAGAGTTACATCTTTCCTCTTCACAGCCTTTTCGCTAAGGCTGTTCTTGTGGAATTGGCAAGGATATTTGGAAGCCCATAGAGGGCTATGGTGAAAAGGAAATATCTTCCTTCAAAACTGGAAAGAAGCTTTCTGAGAAACTGCTCTGTGTTCTGTTAATTCATCTCACAGAGTTACATCATTCTCTTCAAGAAGCCTTTCGCTAAGGCTGTTCTGTGAATTGCCAAAGGATATTTGGAAGCCCATAGAGGGCTATGGTGAAAAAGGAAATATCTTCCGCTCAAAACTGGAAAGAAGCTTTCTGAGAAACTGCTCTGTGTTCTGTTAATTCATCTCACTGAGTTACATCTTTCCCTTCAAGAAGCCTTTCGCTAAGGCTGTTCTTGTGGAATCTGGCAAAGGATATTTGGAAGCCCATAGAGGGCTATGGTGAAAAGGAAATATCTTCCGTTCAAAACTGGAAAGAAGCTTGAGAAACTGCTCTGTGTTCTGTTAATTCATCTCACAGAGTTACATCTTTCCTTCGAGAAGCCTTCGCTAAGGCTGTTCTTGTGAATTGGCAAAGGATATTTGGAAGCCCATAGAGGGCTATGGTGAAAAAGGAAATATCTTCCGCTCAAAACTGGAAAGAAGCTTGAGAAACTGCTCTGTGTTCTGTTAATTCATCTCTGAGAGTTACATCTTCCCTTCAAAGCAGTTTCCTTCGCTAAGGCTGTTCTTGTGGAGAATTGGCAAAGGATATTTGGAAGCCCATAGAGGGCTATGGTGAAAAGGAAATATGTTCCGCTCAAAACTGGAAAGAAACTTTCTGAGAAACTGCTCTGTGTTCTGTTAATTCATCTCACAGAGTTACATCTTCCCTTCAAGAAGCCTTTCGCTAAGGATGTTCCTGTGGAATTGGCAGAATGATATTTGGAAGCCCATAGAGGGCTATGGTGAAAAGGAACATCTTCCGTCAAAACTGGAAAGAAGCTTTCTGAGAAAATGCTCAGTGTTCTGTTAATTCATCTCACAGAGTTACATCTTTCCTTCAAGAAGCCTTTCGCTAAGGCTGTTCTTGTGGAATTGGCAAAGGATATTTGGAAGCCCATAGAGGGCTATGGTGAAAAAGGAAATATGTTCCGCTCAAAACTGGAAAGAAGCTTGAGAAACTGCTCTGTGTTCTGTTAATCCATCTCACAGAGTTACAATCTTTCCTTCAAGAAGTTTCGCTAAGGCTGTTCTTGTGGAATTGGCAAAGGATATTTAGCCCATAGAGGGCTATGGTGACAAAGGAAATATCTTCCGCTCAAAACTGGAAAGAAGCTTTATGAGAAACTGCTCTGTGTTCTGTTAATTCATCTCACAGAGTTACATCTTTCCCTTCAAGAAGTTTCGCTAAGGCTGTTCTGTGGAATTGGCAAAGGATATTTGGAAGCCCATAGAGGGCTATGGTGAAAAAGGAAATATCTTCCGCTCAAAACTGGAAAGAAGCTTGAGAAACTGCTCTGTGTTCTGTTAATTCATCTCACAGAGTTACATCTTTCCTTCAAGAAGCCTTTCGCTAAGGCTGTTCTTGTGGAATTGGCAAGGGATATTTGGAAGCCCATAGAGGGCTATGGTGAAAAAGGAAATATCTTCCGCTTAAACTGGAAAGAAACTTTGAGAGAACTGCTCTGTGTTCTGTTAATTCATCTCACAGAGTTACATCTTTCCTTCAAGAAGCCTTTCGCTAAGGCTGTTCTTTTTGGAATTGGCAGAGGATATTTGAAGCCCATAGAGGGCTACGGGAAAAAGGAAATATCTTCCGCTCAAAACTGGAAAGAAGCTTGAGAAACTGCTCTATGTTCTGTTAATTCATCTCACAGAGTTACATCTTTCCTTCAAGAAGCCTTTCGCTAAGGCTGTTCTTGTGGAATTGGCAAAGGATATTTGGAAGCCCAGAGGGCTATGGTGGAAAAGGAAATATCTTCTGTACAAAACTGAAAGAAGCTTTCTGAGAAACTGCTCTGTGTTCTGTTAATTCATCTCACAGAGTTACATCTTTCCCTTCAAGAAGCTTTTCGCTAAGGCTGTTCTTGTGGAATTGGCAAAGGATATTTGGAAGCCCATAGAGGGCTATGGTGAAAAGGAAATATCTTCCGCTCAAAACTGAAAGAAGCTTGAGAAACTGCTCTGTGTTCTGTTAATTCATCTCACAGAGTTACATCTTTCCCTTCAAGAAGCCTTTCGATAAGGCTCTGTTCTTGTGGAATTGGCAAGTGATATTTGCCCATAGAGGGCTACGGGAAAAAGGAAATATCTTCCGCTCAAAACTGGAAAGAAGTTTTCTGAGAAACTGCTCTGTGTTCTTTAATTCATCTGACAGAGTTACATCTTTCCCTTCAAGAAGCCTTCGCTAAGGCTGTTCTTGTGGAATTGGCAAAGGATATTTGGAAGCCCATAGAGGGCTATGGTGAAAAAGGAAATATCTTCCATTCAAAACTGGAAAGAAGCTTTATGAGAAACTGCTCTGTGTTCTGTTAATTCATCTCACAGAGTTACATCTTTCTTCAAGAAGCCTTCGCTAAGGCTGTTCTTGTGGAATTGGCAAAGGATATTTGGAAGCCCATAGAGGGCTATGGTGAAAAGGAAATATCTTCCGCTAAAAACTGAAAGAAGCTTGAGAAACTGCTCTGTGTTCTGTTAATTCATCTCACAGAGTTACATCTTTCCTTCAAGAAGCCTTTCGCTAAGGCTGTTCTTGTGGAATTGGCAGAGTGATATTTGGAAGCCCATAGAGGGCTAGCGGTGAAAAAGGAAATATCTTAAGTTCAAAACTGAAAGAAGCTGAGAAACTGCTCTCTGTGTTCTGATCTCACAGAGTTACATCTTTCCCTTCAAGAAGCCTTTCGCTAAGTCTGTTCTTGTGGAATTGGCAAAGGATATTTGGAAGCCCATAGAGGGCTATGGTGAGAAAGGAAATATCTTCCGCTCAAAACTCTAAAGAAGCCTTCTGAGAAACTGCTCTGTGTTCTGTTAATTCATCTCACAGACTTACATCTTTCCTTCAAGAAGCCTTCGCTAAGGCTGTTCTACTGAATTGGCAAAGTGATTTTGGAAGCCCATAGAGGGCTATGGTGAAAAAGGAAATATCTTCCGCTCAAAACTGGAAAGAAGCTTGAGAAACTGCTCTGTGTTCTGTTAATTCATCTCACAGAGTTACATCTTTCCCTTCAAGAAGCTTTCGCTAAGGATGTTCTTGTTGAATTGGCAGAGTGATATTTGGAAGCCCATAGGGGGCTATGGTGAAAAGGAAATATCTTCCGCTCAAAACTGGAAAGAAGCTTTCTGAGAAACTGCTCTGTGTTCTGTTAATTCATCTCACAGTTACATCTTTCCCTTCAAGCAGCCTTCGCTAAGGCAGTTCTTGTGGAATTGGCAAAGGATATTTGAAGCCCATAGAGGGCTGTGGTGAAAAGGAAATATCTTCCGCTCAAAACCGGAAAGAAGCTTTCTGAGAAACTGCTCTGTGTTCTGTTAATTCATCTCACAGAGTTACATCTTTCCTTCAAGAAGCCTTTCGCTAAGGCTGTTCTTGTGAATTGGCAAAGGATATTTGGAAGCCCATAGAGGGCTATGGTGAAAAGGAAATAACTTCCGTTAAAACTGGAAAGAAGCTTGAGAAACTGCTCTTCTGTTTTCTGTTAATTCAATCTCACAGAGTTACATCTTTCCTTCAAGAAGCCTTTTGCTAAGGCTGTTCTTGTGGAATTGGCAAGGATATTTGGTGCCCATAGAGGGCTATTGTGAAAGGAAGTATCTTCCGCTGAAAACCGGAAAGAAGCTTTCTGAGAAACTGCTCTGTGTTCTGTTAATCATCTCACAGAGTAGAAGTTTCCTTCGCTTAAGGCTGTTCTTGTGGAATTGGCAAAGGATATTTGAAGCCCATAGAGGGCTGCGGTGAAAAGGATATATCTTCCGTTGAAAACTGGAAAGAAGCTTGAGAAACTGCTCTGTGTTCTGTTAATTCATCTCACAGAGTTACATCTTTCCCTTCAAGAAGCCTTCGCTAAGGCTGTTCTTGTGGAATTGGCAAAGGATATTTGGAAGCCATAGAGGGCTATGCGGTGAAAAAGGAAATATCTTCCGCTCAAAACTGGAAAGAAGCTTGAGAAACTGCTCTGTGTTCTGTAATTCATCTCACAGAGTTACATCTTTCCCTTCAAGAAGCCTTTCGCTAAGGCTGTTCTTGTGGAATTGGCAAAGTGATATTTGGAAGCCCATAGAGGGCTACGGGAAAAAGGAAATATCTTCCGCTCAAAACTGGAAAGAAGCTTGAGAAACTGCTCTGTGTTCTGTTAATTCATCTCACAGAGTTACATCTTTCCTTCAAGAAGTTTTCGCTAAGGCTGTTCTTGTGGAATTGGCAAAGGATATTTGGAAGCCCATAGAGTTCTGCGGTGAAAAAGGAAATATCTTCTCAAAACTGGAAAGAATGCTGAGAAACTGCTCTGTGTTCTGTTAATTCATCTCACAGAGTTACATCTTTCCCTTCAAGCAGTTCGCTAAGGATGTTCTTGTGGAATTGGCAAAGGATATTTGAAGCCCATAGAGGGCTATGGTGAAAAGGAAATATCTTCCGCTCAAAACTGGAAAGAAACTTTCTGAGAAACTGCTCTGTGTTCTGTTAATTCATCTCACAGAGTTACATCTTTCCCTTCGCTAGTTTTCGCCAAGGATGTTCTTGTGAATTGGCAGAGGATATTTGGAAGCCCATAGAGGGCTATGGTGAAAAGGAAATATCTTCCGCTCAAAACTGGAAAGAAGCTTTCTGAGAAACTGCTCTGTGTTCTGTTAATTCATCTCTCACAGTTACATCTTTCCTTCAAGAAGCCTTTCGCTAAGGCAGTTCTTGTGGAATTGGCAAAGTGATATTTGGAAGCCCATAGAGGGCTGTGGTGAAAAAGGAAATATCTTCCGCTCAAAACCGGAAAGAAGCTTGAGAAACTGCTCTGTGTTCTGTTAATTATCTCACAGAGTTACATCTTTCCTTCAAGTAGCTTCGCTAAGGCTGTTCTTGTGGAATTGGCAAAGGATATTTGGAAGCCCATAGAGGCTGGGTGAAAAAGGAAATATCTTCCGTTAAAAACTGAAAGAAGCTTGAGAAACCTTTGTGTTCTGTTAATTCATCTCACAGAGTTACATCTTTCCCTTCAAGAAGCCTTTCGCTAAGGCTGTTCTTGTGGAATTGGCAAGGATATTTGGAAGCCCATAGAGGGCTATGGTGAAAAGGAAGTATCTTCCGCTCAAAATCGAAAGAAGCTTGAGAAACTGCTCTGTGTTCTGTTAATTCATCTCACAGAGTTACATCTTTCCTTCAAGAAGCCTTTCAAGGCTGTTCTTGTGGAATTGGCAAAGGATATTTGGAAGCCCATAGAGGGCTACGGGAAAAAGGAAATATCTTCCGCTCAAAACTGGAAAGAAGCTTGAGAAACTGCTCTGTGTTCTGTTAATTCATCTCACAGAGTTACATCTTTCCCTTCAAGAAGTTTTCACTAAGGCTGTTCTTGTGGAATTGGCAGAGTGATATTTGGAAGCCCATAGAGGGCTATGGTGAAAAGGAAATATCTTCCGCTCAAACCTGGAAAGAAGCTTGAGAAACTGCTCTGTGTTCTGTTAATTCCTCTCACAGAGTTACATCTTTCCTTCAACAAGCCTTTCGCTAAGGCTGTTCTTGTGGAATTGGCAAAGTGATATTTGAAGCCCATAGAGGGCTACGGGAAAAAGGAAATATCTTCCGTTTCCTAAACTGGAAAGAAGCTTTCTGAGAAACTGCCTGTGTTCTGTTAATTCATCTCACAGAGTTACATCTTTCCTTCAAGAAGCCTTCGCTAAGGCTGTTCTTGTGGAATTGGCAAAGGATATTTGGAAGCCCATAGAGGGCTATGGTGAAAAGGAAGTATCTTCCGCTCAAAACTGTAAAGAAGCTTGAGAAACTGCTCTGTGTTCTGTTAATTCATTTCACGGAGTTACATCTTTCCTTCAAGAAGCCTTTCGCTAAGTCTGTTCTGTGGAATTGGCAAAGGATATTTGGAAGCCCATAGAGGGCTATGGTGAAAAGGAAATATCTTCCTTTCAAAACTGGAAAGAAGCTTGAGAAACTGTTCTCTGTGTTCTGTTAATTCATCTCACAGAGTTACATCTTTCCTTCAGGAAGCCTTTCGCTAAGGCTGTTCTTGTGGAATTGGCAAAGGATAATTTGAAGCCCATAGACTGCTATGGTGAAAAAGGAAATATCTTCCGCTCAAAACTGGAAAGAAGCTTGAGAAACTGCTCTGTGTTCTGTAATTCATCTCACAGAGTTACATCTTTCCTTCAAGGAGCCTTCGCTAAGGCTGTTCTTGTGAATTGGGAAAGGATTATTTGGAAGCCCATAGAGGGCTATGTTGAAAAGGAAATATCTTCCGAAAACTGGAAAGAAGCTTTCTGAGAAACTGCTCTGTGTTCTGTTAATTCATCTCACAGAGTTACATCTTTCCCTTCAAGAAGCCTTTCGCTAAGGCTGTTCTTGTGGAATTGGCCGAGTGATATTTGGAAGCCCATAGAGGGCTATAGTGAAAAAGGAATTATCTTCCGTTCAAAACTGGAAAAAAGCTTTATGAGAAACTGCTCTGTGTTCTGTAAATTCATCTTAGAGAGTTACATCTTTCCCTTCAAGAAGCCTTTCGCTAAGGCTGTTCTTGAGGAGTTGGCCTAGCGATATTTGGAAGCCCATAGAGGTCTATGGTGAAAAAGGAAGTATCTTCCGTTCAAAACCGGAAAGAAACTTTCTGAGAAACTGCTCTGTGTTCTGTTAATTCATCTCACAGAGTTACATCTTTTCCTTCAAGAAGCCTTTCGCTAAGGCTGTTCTTGTGGAATTGGCAGAGTGATATTTGGAAGCCCATAGAGGGCTATGGTGAAAAAGGAAATATCTTCCGCTCAAAACTGGAAAGAAGCTTGAGAAACTGCTCTGTGTTCTGTTAATTCATCTCACAGAGTTACATCTTTCCTTGAAGAAGCCTTCGCTAAGGCTGTTCTTGTGGAATTGGCAAAGTGATATTTGGAAGCCCATAGAGGGCTATGGTGAAAAAGGAAATATCTTCCGCTCAAAACCGGAAAGAAGCTTGAGAAACTGCTCTGTGTTCTGTTAATTCTTCTCACAGAGTTACATCTTTCCTTCAAGAGGCCTTTCACTAAGGCTGTTCTTGTGGAATTGGCAAAGGATATTTGGAAGCCATAGAGGCTATGCTGAAAAGGAAATATCTTCCGCTCAAAACTGGAAAGAAGCTTGAGAAACTGCTCTGTGTTCTGTTAATTCATCTCACAGAGTTACATCTTTCCTTCAAGAAGCCTTCGCTAAGGCTGTTCTTGTGAATTGGCAAAGGATATTTGGAAGCCCATAGAGGGCTACGGTGAAAAAGGAAATATCTTCCGCTCAAAACTGGAAAGAAACTTTCTGAGAAACTGCTCTGTGTTCTGTTAATTCATCTCACAGAGTTACATCTTTCCCTTCAAGAAGTTTTCGCTAAGGATGTTCTTGTGGAATTGGCAGAGTGATATTTGGAAGCCCATAGAGGCTATGGTGAAAAGGAAATATCTTCCGCTCAAAACTGGAAAGAAGCTTGAGAAACTGCTCTGTGTTCTGTTAATTCATCTCACAGTTACATCTTTCCTTCAAGAAGCCTTTCGCTAAGGCAGTTCTTGTGGAATTGGCAAAGGATATTTGGAAGCCCACAGAGGGCTATGTTGAAAAGGAAATATCTTCCGCTCAAAACTGGAAAGAAGCTTGAGAAACTGCTCTGTGTTCTGTTAATTCATCTCACAGAGTTACATCTTCCCTTCAAGAAGCCTTCGCTAAGGCTGTTCTTGTGGAATTGGCAAGGATATTTGGAAGCCCATAGAGGGCTATGGTGAAAAAGGAAATAACTTCCGTTAAAAAACTGGAAAGAAGCTTTCTGAGAAACCCTTCTGTTTTCTGTTAATTCAACTTACAGAGTTACATCTTTCCTTCAAGAAGCCTTTCACTAAGGCTGTTCTTGTGGAATTGGCAAGGATATTTGGAAGCCCATAGAGGGCTATGTGAAAAAGGAAATATCTTCCGCAAAACCGGAAAGAAGCTTGAGAAACTGCTCTGTGTTCTGTTAATTCATCTCACAGAGTTACATCTTTCCTTCAAGAAGCCTTACGCTAAGGCTGTTCTTGTGGAATTGGCAAAGTGATATTTGAAGCCCATAGAGGGCTGTGGTGAAAAGGAAATATCTTCCGCTCAAAACCGGAAAGAAGCTTGAGAAACTGCTCTGTGTTCTGTTAATTCATCTCACAGAGTTACATCTTTCCCTTCAAGTAGCCTTTTCGCTAAGGCTGTTCTTGTGGAATTGGCAAGGATATTTGGAAGCCCATAGAGGCTATGGTGAAAAGGAAATAACTTCCGCTCAAAACTGGAAAGAAGCTTTCTGAGAAACCTTTCTGTGTTCTGTTAATTCATCTCACAGAGTTACATCTTTCCCTTCAAGAAGCCTTTCGCTAAGGCTGTTCTTGTGGAATTGGCAAGGATATTTGGAAGCCCATAGAGGGCTATTGTGAAAAAGGAAGTATCTTCCGCTGAAAACTGGAAAGAAGCTTTCAGAAACTGCTCTGTGTTCTGTTAATTCATCTCACAGAGTTACATCTTTCCTTCAAGAAGCCTTTCGCTAAGGCTGTTCTTGTGGAATTGGCAAGTGATATTTGGAAGCCCATAGAGGGCTACGGGAAAAGGAAATATCTTCCGCTCAAAACTGGAAAGAAGCTTTCTGAGAAACTGCTCTGTGTTCTGTTAATTCATCTCACAGAGTTACATCTTTCCTTCAAGAAGCCTTTCACTAAGGCTGTTCTTGTGGAATTGGCAGAGTGATATTTGGAAGCCCATAGAGGGCTATGGTGAAAAGAGGAAATATCTTCCGCTCAAACCTGGAAAGAAGCTTGAGAAACTGGCTCTGTGTTCTGTTAATTCCTCTCACAGAGTTACATCTTTCCCTTCAACAAGCCTTTCGCTAAGGCTGTTCTTGTGGAATTGGCAAGGATATTTGGAAGCCCATAGAGGGCTACGGGAAAAGGAAATATCTTCCGCTCAAAACTGGAAAGAAGCTTGAGAAACTGCTCTGTGTTCTGTTAATTCATCTCACAGAGTTACATCTTTCCTTCAAGAAGCCTTTCGCTAAGGCTGTTCTTGTGGAATTGGCAAGGATATTTGGAAGCCCATAGAGGGCTATGGTGAAAAGGAAGTATCTTCCGCTCAAAACTGGAAAGAAGCTTTCTGAGAAACTGCTCTGTGTTCTGTTAATTCATTTCACAGAGTTACATCTTTCCTTCAAGAAGCCTTCGCTAAGTCTGTTCTTGTGGAATTGGCAAGGATATTTGGAAGCCCATAGAGGGCTATGGTGAAAAGGAAATATCTTCCTTTCAAAACTGGAAAGAAGCTTGAGAAACTGCTCTGTGTTCTGTTAATTCATCTCACAGAGTTACATCTTTCCTTCAGGAAGCCTTCGCTAAGGCTGTTCTTGTGGAATTGGCAAAAAGGATAATTGAAGCCCATAGAGGGCTATGGTGAAAAAGGAAATATCTTCCGCTCAAAACTGGAAAGAAGCTTTCTGAGAAACTGCTCTGTGTTCTGTTAATTCATCTCACAGAGTTACATCTTTCCTTCAAGGAGCCTTTCGCTAAGGCTGTTCTTGTGGAATTGGGAAAGGATATTTGGAAGCCCATAGAGGGCTATGTTGAAAAAGGAAATATCTTCCGTTGAAAACTGGAAAGAAGCTTGAGAAACTGCTCTGTGTTCTGTTAATTCATCTCACAGAGTTACATCTTTCCTTCAAGAAGTTTTCGCTAAGGCTGTTCTTGTGGAATTGGCCGAGTGATATTTGGAAGCCCATAGAGGGCTATAGTGAAAAGGAAATATCTTCCGCTCAAAACTGGAAAGAAGCTTTCTGAGAAACTGCTCTGTGTTCTGTTAATTCATCTTAGAGAGTTACATCTTTCCTTCAAGAAGCCTTCGCTAAGGCTGTTCTTGAGGAATTGGCAAGCGATATTTGGAAGCCCATAGAGGTCTATGGTGAAAAGGAAGTATCTTCCGCTCAAAACTGAAAGAAACTTTCTGAGAAACTGCTCTGTGTTCTGTTAATTCATCTCACAGAGTTACATCTTTCCTTCAAGAGCCTTTCGCTAAGGCTGTTCTTGTGGAATTGGCAGAGTGATATTTGGAAGCCCTACAGGGCTATGGTGAAAAAGGAAATATCTTCCGCTCAAAACTGGAAAGAAGCTTGAGAAACTGCTCTGTGTTCTGTTAATTCATCTCACAGAGTTACATCTTTCCTTCAAGAAGCCTTCGCTAAGGCTGTTCTTGTGGAATTGGCAAGTGATATTTGGAAGCCCATAGAGGGCTATGGTGAAAAGGAAATATCTTCCGCTCAAAACTGGAAAGAAGCTTTCTGAGAAACTGCTCTGTGTTCTGTTAATTCATCTCACAGAGTTACATCTTTCCTTCAAGAGCCTTTCACTAAGGCTGTTCTTGTGGAATTGGCAAAGGATATTTGGAAGCCATAGAGGGCTATGGCTGAAAAGGAAATATCTTCCGCTCAAAACTGAAAGAAGCTTCTGAGAAACTGCTCTGTGTTCTGTTAATTCATCTCACAGAGTTACATCTTTCCTTCAAGAAGCCTTTCGCTAAGGCTGTTCTTGTGGAATTGGCAAAGGATATTTGGAAGCCCATAGAGGGCTATGGTGAAAAAGGAAATATCTTCCGCTCAAAACTGGAAAGAAGCTTTCTGAGAAACTGCTCTGTGTTCTGTTAATTCATCTCACAGAGTTACATCTTCCTTCAAGAAGCCTTTCGCTAAGGCTGTTCTTGTGGAATTGGCAGAGTGATATTTGGAAGCCCATAGAGGGCTATGGTGAAAAAGGAAATATCTTCCGCTCAAAACTGGAAAGAAGCTTGAGAAACTGCTCTGTGTTCTGTTAATTCATCTCACAGAGTTACATCTTTCCTTCAAGAAGCCTTTCGCTAAGGCTGTTCTTGTGGAATTGGCAAAGGATATTTGGAAGCCCATAGAGGGCTATGGTGAAAAAGGAAATATCTTCCGCTCAAAACTGGAAAGAAGCTTGAGAAACTGCTCTGTGTTCTGTTAATTCATCTCACAGAGTTACATCTTTCCTTCAAGAAGCCTTCGCTAAGGCTGTTCTTGTGGAATTGGCAAGGATATTTGAAGCCCATAGAGGGCTATGGTGAAAAAGGAAATATCTTCCGCTCAAAACTGGAAAGAAGCTTGAGAAACTGCTCTGTGTTCTGTTAATTCATCTCACAGAGTTACATCTTTCCTTCAAGAAGCCTTTCACTAAGGCTGTTCTTGTGGAATTGGCAAGGATATTTGGAAGCCCATAGAGGGCTATGGTGAAAAGGAAATATCTTCCGCTCAAAACCGGAAAGAAGCTTGAGAAACTGCTCTGTGTTCTGTTAATTCATCTCACAGAGTTACATCTTTCCTTCAAGAAGCCTTTCGCTAAGGCTGTTCTTGTGGAATTGGCAAAGGATATTTGGAAGCCCATAGAGGGCTGGTGAAAAGGAAATATCTTCCGCTCAAAACTGGAAAGAAGCTTGAGAAACTGCTCTGTGTTCTGTTAATTCATCTCACAGAGTTACATCTTTCCTTCAAGAAGCCTTTCGCTAAGGCTGTTCTTGTGGAATTGGCAAAGGATATTTGGAAGCCCATAGAGGGCTATGGTGAAAAGGAAATATCTTCCGCTCAAAACTGGAAAGAAGCTTTGAGAAACTGCTCTGTGTTCTGTTAATCTCACAGAGTTACATCTTTCCTTCAAGAAGCCTTTCGCTAAGGCTGTTCTTGTGGAATTGGCAAAGGGATATTTGGAAGCCCATAGAGGGCTATGGTGAAAAAGGAAATATCTTCCGCTCAAAACTGGAAAGAAGCTTGAGAAACTGCTCTGTGTTCTGTTAATTCATCTCACAGAGTTACATCTTTCCTTCAAGAAGCCTTTCGCTAAGGCTGTTCTTGTGGAATTGGCAAAGGATATTTGGAAGCCCATAGAGGGCTATGGGTGAAAAAGGAAATATCTTCCGCTCAAAACTGGAAAGAAGCTTTCTGAGAAACTGCTCTGTGTTCTGTTAATTCATCTCACAGAGTTACATCTTTCCCTTCAAGAAGCCTTTCGCTAAGGCTGTTCTTGTGGAATTGGCAAAGGATATTTGGAAGCCCATAGAGGCTATGGTGAAAAGGAAATATCTTCGTCAAAACTGGAAAGAAGCTTTCTGAGAAACTGCTCTGTGTTCTGTTAATTCATCTCACAGAGTTACATCTTTCCTTCAAGAAGCCTTTCGCTAAGGCTGTTCTTGTGGAATTGGCAAAGGATATTTGGAAGCCCATAGAGGGCTATGGTGAAAAGGAAATATCTTCCGCTCAAAACTGGAAAGAAGCTTGAGAAACTGCTCTGTGTTCTGTTAATTCATCTCACAGAGTTACATCTTTCCCTTCAAGAAGCCTTTTCGCTAAGGCTGTTCTTGTGGAATTGGCAAAGGATATTTGGAAGCCCATAGAGGGCTATGGTGAAAAAGGAAATATCTTCCGCTCAAAACTGGAAAGAAGCTTTCTGAGAAACTGCTCTGTGTTCTGTTAATTCATCTCACAGAGTTACATCTTTCCCTTCAAGAAGCCTTTCGCTAAGGCTGTTCTTGTGGAATTGGCAGTGATATTTGGAAGCCCATAGAGGGCTATGGTGAAAAGGAAATATCTTCCGCTCAAAACTGGAAAGAAGCTTTCTGAGAAACTGCTCTGTGTTCTGTTAATTCATCTCACAGAGTTACATCTTTCCTTCACAGCCTTTCGCTAAGGCTGTTCTTGTGGAATTGGCAAGGATATTTGGAAGCCCATAGAGGGCTATGGTGAAAAGGAAATATCTTCCGCTCAAAACTGGAAAGAAGCTTGAGAAACTGCTCTGTGTTCTGTTAATTCATCTCACAGAGTTACATCTTTCCTTCAAGAAGCCTTTCGCTAAGGCTGTTCTTGTGGAATTGGCAGAGGATTTTGGAAGCCCATAGAGGGCTATGGTGAAAAAGGAAATATCTTCCGCTCAAAACTGGAAAGAAGCTTGAGAAACTGCTCTGTGTTCTGTTAATTCATCTCACAGAGTTACATCTTTCCCTTCAAGAAGCCTTCGCTAAGGCTGTTCTTGTGGAATTGGCAAAGGATATTTGGAAGCCCATAGAGGGCTATGGTGAAAAAGGAAATATCTTCCGCTCAAAACTGGAAAGAAGCTTGAGAAACTGCTCTGTGTTCTGTTAATTCATCTCACAGAGTTACATCTTTCCCTTCAAGAAGCCTTTCGCTAAGGCTGTTCTTGTGGAATTGGCAAAGGATATTTGGAAGCCCATAGAGGGCTATGGTGAAAAAGGAAATATCTTCCGCTCAAAACTGGAAAGAAGTTTCTGAGAAACTGCTCTGTGTTCTGTTAATTCATCTCACAGAGTTACATCTTTCCCTTCAAGAAGCCTTCGCTAAGGCTGTTCTTGTGGAATTGGCAAGGGATATTTGGAAGCCCATAGAGGGCTATGGTGAAAAGGAAATATCTTCCGCTCAAAACTGGAAAGAAGCTTTCTGAGAAACTGCTCTGTGTTCTGTTAATTCATCTCACAGAGTTACATCTTTCCTTCAAGAAGCCTTCGCTAAGGCTGTTCTTGTGGAATTGGCAGAGTGATATTTGGAAGCCCATAGAGGGTGGTGAAAAGGAAATATCTTCCGCTCAAAACTGGAAAGAAGCTTGAGAAACTGCTCTGTGTTCTGTTAATTCATCTCACAGAGTTACATCTTTTCCTTCAAGAAGCCTTTCGCTAAGGCTGTTCTTGTGGAATTGGCAAAGTGATATTTGGAAGCCCATAGAGGGCTATGGTGAAAAAGGAAATATCTTCCGCTCAAAACTGGAAAGAAGCTTTCTGAGAAACTGCTCTGTGTTCTGTTAATTCATCTCACAGAGTTACATCTTTCCTTCAAGAAGCCTTTCGCTAAGGCTGTTCTTGTGGAATTGGCAAAGGATATTTGGAAGCCCATAGAGGGCTATGGTGAAAAGGAAATATCTTCCGTTAAAACTGAAAGAAGCTTTCTGAGAAACTGCTCTGTGTTCTGTTAATTCATCTCACAGAGTTACATCTTTCCCTTCAAGAAGCCTTTCGCTAAGGCTGTTCTTGTGGAATTGGCAAAGGATATTTGGAAGCCCATAGAGGGCTATGGTGAAAAGGAAATATCTTCCGTTCAAAAACTGGAAAGAAGCTTGAGAAACTGCTCTGTGTTCTGTTAATTCATCTCACAGAGTTACATCTTTCCTTCAAGAAGCCTTTCGCTAAGGCTGTTCTTGTGGAATTGGCAAGTGATATTTGGAAGCCCATAGAGGGCTATGGTGAAAAAGGAAATATCTTCCGCTCAAAACTGGAAAGAAGCTTGAGAAACTGCTCTGTGTTCTGTTAATTCATCTCACAGAGTTACATCTTTCCCTTCAAGAAGCCTTTCGCTAAGGCTGTTCTTGTGGAATTGGCAGAGGATATTTGGAAGCCCATAGAGGGCTATGGTGAAAAGGAAATATCTTCCGCTCAAAACTGGAAAGAAGCTTTCTGAGAAACTGCTCTGTGTTCTGTTAATTCATCTCACAGAGTTACATCTTTCCTTCAAGAAGCCTTTCGCTAAGGCTGTTCTTGTGGAATTGGCAAAGGATATTTGGAAGCCCATAGAGGGCTATGTGAAAAGGAAATATCTTCCGCTCAAAACTGGAAAGAAGCTTGAGAAACTGCTCTGTGTTCTGTTAATTCATCTCACAGAGTTACATCTTTCCTTCAAGAAGCCTTTCGCTAAGGCTGTTCTTGTGGAATTGGCAAAGGATATTTGGAAGCCCATAGAGGGCCATGGTGAAAAGGAAATATCTTCCGCTCAAACTGGAAAGAAGCTTTCTGAGAAACTGCTCTGTGTTCTGTTAATTCATCTCACAGAGTTACATCTTTCCTTCAAGAAGCCTTTCGCTAAGGCTGTTCTTGTGGAATTGGCAAAGTGATATTTGGAAGCCCATAGAGGGCTATGGTGAAAAAGGAAATATCTTCCGCTCAAAACTGGAAAGAAGCTTTCTGAGAAACTGCTCTGTGTTCTGTTAATTCATCTCACAGAGTTACATCTTTCCCTTCAAGAAGCCTTTCGCTAAGGCTGTTCTTGTGGAATTGGCAAAGGATATTTGGAAGCCCATAGAGGGCTATGGTGAAAAGGAAATATCTTCCGCTCAAAACTGGAAAGAAGCTTGAGAAACTGCTCTGTGTTCTGTTAATTCATCTCACAGAGTTACATCTTTCCTTCAAGAAGCCTTTCGCTAAGGCTGTTCTTGTGGAATTGGCAAAGTGATATTTGGAAGCCCATAGAGGGCTATGGTGAAAAAGGAAATATCTTCCGCTCAAAACTGGAAAGAAGCTTTCTGAGAAACTGCTCTGTGTTCTGTTAATTCATCTCACAGAGTTACATCTTTCCTTCAAGAAGCCTTTCGCTAAGGCTGTTCTTGTGGAATTGGCAAGGATATTTGGAAGCCCATAGAGGGCTATGGTGAAAAGGAAATATCTTCCGCTCAAAACTGGAAAGAAGCTTTCGAGAAACTGCTCTGTGTTCTGTTAATTCATCTCACAGAGTTACATCTTTCCTTCAAGAAGCCTTCGCTAAGGCTGTTCTTGTGGAATTGGCAAGGATATTTGGAAGCCCATAGAGGGCTAGGTGAAAAGGAAATATCTTCCGCTCAAAACTGGAAAGAAGCTTTCTGAGAAACTGCTCTGTGTTCTGTTAATTCATCTCACAGAGTTACATCTTTCCTTCAAGAAGCCTTTCGCTAAGGCTGTTCTTGTGGAATTGGCAAGGATATTTGGAAGCCCATAGAGGGCTATGGTGAAAAAGGAAATATCTTCCGCTCAAACTGGAAAGAAGCTTGAGAAACTGCTCTGTGTTCTGTTAATTCATCTCACAGAGTTACATCTTTCCTTCAAGAAGCCTTTCGCTAAGGCTGTTCTTGTGGAATTGGCAAAGGATATTTGGAAGCCCATAGGGCTATGGTGAAAAGGAAATATCTTCCGCTCAAAACTGGAAAGAAGCTTGAGAAACTGCTCTGTGTTCTGTTAATTCATCTCACAGAGTTACATCTTTCCCTTCAAGAAGCCTTTCGCTAAGGCTGTTCTTGTGGAATTGGCAAAGTGATATTTGGAAGCCCATAGAGGGCTATGGTGAAAAAGGAAATATCTTCCGCTCAAAACCGGAAAGAAGCTTTCTTGAGAAACTGCTCTGTGTTCTGTTAATTCATCTCACAGAGTTACATCTTTCCTTCAAGAAGCCTTTCGCTAAGGCTGTTCTTGTGGAATTGGCAAAGGATATTTGGAAGCCCATAGAGGGCTATGGTGAAAAAGGAAATATCTTCCGCTCAAAACTGGAAAGAAGCTTGAGAAACTGCTCTGTGTTCTGTTAATTCATCTCACAGAGTTACATCTTTCCTTCAAGAAGCCTTCGCTAAGGCTGTTCTTGTGGAATTGGCAAAGTGATATTTGGAAGCCCATAGAGGGCTATGGTGAAAAAGGAAATATCTTCCGCTCAAAACTGGAAAGAAGCTTGAGAAACTGCTCTGTGTTCTGTTAATTCATCTCACAGAGTTACATCTTTCCTTCAAGAAGCCTTTCGCTAAGGCTGTTCTTGTGGAATTGGCAAAGGATATTTGGAAGCCCATAGAGGGCTATGGTGAAAAGGAAATATCTTCCGCTCAAAACTGGAAAGAAGCTGAGAAACTGCTCTGTGTTCTGTTAATTCATCTCACAGAGTTACATCTTTCCCTTCAAGAAGCCTTTCGCTAAGGCTGTTCTTGTGGAATTGGCAAGTGATATTTGAAGCCCATAGAGGGCTATGGTGAAAAAGGAAATATCTTCCGCTCAAAACTGGAAAGAAGCTTGAGAAACTGCTCTGTGTTCTGTTAATTCATCTCACAGAGTTACATCTTTCCTTCAAGAAGCCTTTCGCTAAGGCTGTTCTTGTGGAATTGGCAAAGGATATTTGGAAGCCCATAGAGGGCTATGGTGAAAAGGAAATATCTTCCGCTCAAAACTGGAAAGAAGCTTTGAGAAACTGCTCTGTGTTCTGTTAATTCATCTCACAGAGTTACATCTTTCCCTTCACAGCCTTTCGCTAAGGCTGTTCTTGTGGAATTGGCAAAGTGATATTTGGAAGCCCATAGAGGGCTATGGTGAAAAAGGAAATATCTTCCGCTCAAAACTGGAAAGAAGCTTTGAGAAACTGCTCTGTGTTCTGTTAATTCATCTCACAGAGTTACATCTTTCCTTCAAGAAGCTCTTCGCTAAGGCTGTTCTTGTGGAATTGGCAAAGGATATTTGGAAGCCCATAGGGCTATGGTGAAAAAGGAAATATCTTCCGCTCAAAACTGGAAAGAAGCTTTCTGAGAAACTGCTCTGTGTTCTGTTAATTCATCTCACAGAGTTACATCTTTCCTTCAAGAAGTTTTCGCTAAGGCTGTTCTTGTGGAATTGGCAAAGGATATTTGGAAGCCCATAGAGGGCTATGGTGAAAAGGAAATATCTTCCGCTCAAAACTGGAAAGAAGCTTGAGAAACTGCTCTGTGTTCTGTTAATTCATCTCACAGAGTTACATCTTTCCTTCAAGAAGCCTTTCGCTAAGGCTGTTCTTGTGGAATTGGCAAAGGATATTTGGAAGCCCATAGAGGGCTATGGTGAAAAGGAAATATCTTCCGCTCAAAACTGGAAAGAAGCTTGAGAAACTGCTCTGTGTTCTGTTAATTCATCTCACAGAGTTACATCTTTCCTTCAAGAAGCCTTCGCTAAGGCTGTTCTTGTGAATTGGCAAAGGATATTTGAAGCCCATAGAGGGCTATGGGTGAAAAGGAAATATCTTCCGCTCAAAACTGGAAAGAAGCTTGAGAAACTGCTCTGTGTTCTGTTAATTCATCTCACAGAGTTACATCTTTCCTTCAAGAAGCCTTCGCTAAGGCTGTTCTTGTGGAATTGGCAAAGGGATATTTGGAAGCCCATAGAGGGCTATGGTGAAAAGGAAATATCTTCCGCTCAAAACTGGAAAGAAGCTTGAGAAACTGCTCTGTGTTCTGTTAATTCATCTCACAGAGTTACATCTTTCCCTTCAAGAAGCCTTCGCTAAGGCTGTTCTTGTGGAATTGGCAAAGGATATTTGGAAGCCCATAGAGGGCTATGGTGAAAAAGGAAATATCTTCCGCTCAAAACTGGAAAGAAGCTTTCTGAGAAACTGCTCTGTGTTCTGTTAATTCATCTCACAGAGTTACATCTTTCCCTTCAAGAAGCCTTTCGCTAAGGCTGTTCTTGTGGAATTGGCAAGGATATTTGGAAGCCCATAGAGGGCTATGGTGAAAAGGAAATATCTTCCGCTCAAAACTGGAAAGAAGCTTGAGAAACTGCTCTGTGTTCTGTTAATTCATCTCACAGAGTTACATCTTTCCTTCAAGAAGCCTTTCGCTAAGGCTGTTCTTGTGGAATTGGCAAAGGGATATTTGGAAGCCCATAGAGGGCTATGGTGAAAAAGGAAATATCTTCCGCTCAAAACTGGAAAGAAGCTTGAGAAACTGCTCTGTGTTCTGTTAATTCATCTCACAGAGTTACATCTTTCCTTCAAGAAGCCTTTTCGCTAAGGCTGTTCTTGTGGAATTGGCAAAGGATATTTGGAAGCCCATAGAGGGCTATGGTGAAAAGGAAATATCTTCCGCTCAAAACTGGAAAGAAGCTTTCTGAGAAACTGCTCTGTGTTCTGTTAATTCATCTCACAGAGTTACATCTTTCCTTCAAGAAGCCTTTCGCTAAGGCTGTTCTTGTGGAATTGGCAAAGGATATTTGGAAGCCCATAGAGGCTATGGTGAAAAAGGAAATATCTTCCGCTCAAAACTGGAAAGAAGCTTTCTGAGAAACTGCTCTGTGTTCTGTTAATTCATCTCACAGAGTTACATCTTTCCTTCAAGAAGCCTTTTCGCTAAGGCTGTTCTTGTGGAATTGGCAAAGGATATTTGAAGCCCATAGAGGGCTATGGTGAAAAGGAAATATCTTCCGCTCAAAACTGGAAAGAAGCTTTCTGAGAAACTGCTCTGTGTTCTGTTAATTCATCTCACAGAGTTACATCTTTTCAAGAAGCCTTCGCTAAGGCTGTTCTTGTGGAATTGGCAAAGGATATTTGGAAGCCCATAGAGGGCTATGGTGAAAAGGAAATATCTTCCGCTCAAAACTGGAAAGAAGCTTGAGAAACTGCTCTGTGTTCTGTTAATTCATCTCACAGAGTTACATCTTTCCTTCAAGAAGCCTTTTCGCTAAGGCTGTTCTTGTGGAATTGGCAAAGGATATTTGGAAGCCCATAGAGGGCTATGGTGAAAAGGAAATATCTTCCGCTCAAAACTGGAAAGAAGCTTGAGAAACTGCTCTGTGTTCTGTTAATTCATCTCACAGAGTTACATCTTTCCTTCAAGAAGCCTTCGCTAAGGCTGTTCTTGTGGAATTGGCAAAGTGATATTTGGAAGCCCATAGAGGGCTATGGTGAAAAAGGAAATATCTTCCGCTCAAACTGGAAAGAAGCTTTCTGAGAAACTGCTCTGTGTTCTGTTAATTCATCTCACAGAGTTACATCTTTCCTTCAAGAAGCCTTTCGCCAAGGCTGTTCTTGTGGAATTGGCAAAGGGATATTTGGAAGCCCATAGAGGGCTATGGTGAAAAGGAAATATCTTCCGCTCAAAACTGGAAAGAAGCTTGAGAAACTGCTCTGTGTTCTGTTAATTCATCTCACAGAGTTACATCTTTCCTTCAAGAAGCCTTTCGCTAAGGCTGTTCTTGTGAATTGGCAAAGTGATATTTGGAAGCCCATAGAGGGCTATGGTGAAAAAGGAAATATCTTCCGCTCAAAACTGGAAAGAAGCTTGAGAAACTGCTCTGTGTTCTGTTAATTCATCTCACAGAGTTACATCTTTCCTTCACAGTTTCGCTAAGGCTGTTCTTGTGGAATTGGCAAGGATATTTGGAAGCCCATAGAGGGCTATGGTGAAAAGGAAATATCTTCCGCTCAAAACTGGAAAGAAGCTTGAGAAACTGCTCTGTGTTCTGTTAATTCATCTCACAGAGTTACATCTTTCCTTCAAGAAGCCTTCGCTAAGGCTGTTCTTGTGGAATTGGCAAAGGGATATTTGGAAGCCCATAGAGGGCTATGGTGAAAAGGAAATATCTTCCTCAAAACTGGAAAGAAGCTTGAGAAACTGCTCTGTGTTCTGTTAATTCATCTCACAGAGTTACATCTTTCCTTCAAGAAGCCTTTCGCTAAGGCTGTTCTTGTGGAATTGGCAAAGGGATATTTGGAAGCCCATAGAGGGCTATGGTGAAAAGGAAATATCTTCCGCTCAAAACTGGAAAGAAGCTTGAGAAACTGCTCTGTGTTCTGTTAATTCATCTCACAGAGTTACATCTTTCCTTCAAGAAGCCTTTCGCTAAGGCTGTTCTTGTGGAATTGGCAAAGGATATTTGGAAGCCCATAGAGGGCTATGGTGAAAAGGAAATATCTTCCGCTCAAAACTGGAAAGAAGCTTTCTGAGAAACTGCTCTGTGTTCTGTTAATTCATCTCACAGAGTTACATCTTTTCCTTCAAGAAGCCTTCGCTAAGGCTGTTCTTGTGAATTGGCAAAGGGATATTTGGAAGCCCATAGAGGGCTATGGTGAAAAGGAAATATCTTCCGCTCAAAACTGGAAAGAAGCTTTGAGAAACTGCTCTGTGTTCTGTTAATTCATCTCACAGAGTTACATCTTTCCCTTCAAGAAGCCTTCGCTAAGGCTGTTCTTGTGGAATTGGCAAGGATATTTGGAAGCCCATAGAGGGCTATGGTGAAAAGGAAATATCTTCCGCTCAAAACTGGAAAGAAACTTTCTGAGAAACTGCTCTGTGTTCTGTTAATTCATCTCACAGAGTTACATCTTTCCTTCAAGAAGCCTTTTCGCTAAGGCTGTTCTTGTGGAATTGGCAGAGTGATTTGGAAGCCCATAGAGGGCTATGGTGAAAAGGAAATATCTTCCGCTCAAAACTGGAAAGAAGCTTGAGAAACTGCTCTGTGTTCTGTTAATTCATCTCACAGAGTTACATCTTTCCTTCAAGAAGCCTTTCGCTAAGGCTGTTCTTGTGGAATTGGCAAGGATATTTGGAAGCCCATAGAGGGCTATGTGAAAAGGAAATATCTTCCGCTCAAAACTGGAAAGAAGCTTTGAGAAACTGCTCTGTGTTCTGTTAATTCATCTCACAGAGTTACATCTTTCCCTTCAAGAAGCCTTCGCTAAGGCTGTTCTTGTGAATTGGCAAAGGATATTTGGAAGCCCATAGAGGGCTATGGTGAAAAGGAAATATCTTCCGCTCAAAACTGGAAAGAAGCTTGAGAAACTGCTCTGTGTTCTGTTAATTCATCTCACAGAGTTACATCTTTCCTTCAAGAAGCCTTCGCTAAGGCTGTTCTTGTGGAATTGGCAAAGGATATTTGGAAGCCCATAGAGGGCTATGGTGAAAAGGAAATATCTTCCGCTCAAAACTGGAAAGAAGCTTTGAGAAACTGCTCTGTGTTCTGTTAATTCATCTCACAGAGTTACATCTTTCCTTCAAGAAGTTTTCGCTAAGGCTGTTCTTGTGGAATTGGCAGAGTGATATTTGAAGCCCATAGAGGGCTATGGTGAAAAGGAAATATCTTCCGCTCAAAACTGGAAAGAAGCTTGAGAAACTGCTCTGTGTTCTGTTAATTCATCTCACAGAGTTACATCTTTCCTTCAAGAAGCCTTTCGCTAAGGCTGTTCTTGTGGAATTGGCAAAGGATATTTGGAAGCCCATAGAGGGCTGGTGAAAAGGAAATATCTTCCGCTCAAAACTGGAAAGAAGCTTGAGAAACTGCTCTGTGTTCTGTTAATTCATCTCACAGAGTTACATCTTTCCTTCAAGAAGCCTTTCGCTAAGGCTGTTCTTGTGGAATTGGCAAAGGATATTTGGAAGCCCATAGAGGGCTATGGTGAAAAGGAAATATCTTCCGCTCAAAACTGGAAAGAAGCTTGAGAAACTGCTCTGTGTTCTGTTAATTCATCTCACAGAGTTACATCTTTCCTTCAAGAAGCCTTTCGCTAAGGCTGTTCTTGTGGAATTGGCAAAGGATATTTGGAAGCCCATAGAGGGCTATGGTGAAAAGGAAATATCTTCCGCTGAAAACTGGAAAGAAGCTTGAGAAACTGCTCTGTGTTCTGTTAATTCATCTCACAGAGTTACATCTTTCCCTTCAAGAAGCCTTTCGCTAAGGCTGTTCTTGTGGAATTGGCAAGTGATATTTGGAAGCCCATAGAGGGCTATGGTGAAAAGGAAATATCTTCCGCTCAAAACTGGAAAGAAGCTTTCTGCTCTGTGTTCTGTTAATTCATCTCACAGAGTTACATCTTTCCTTCAAGAAGCCTTTCGCTAAGGCTGTTCTTGTGAATTGGCAAGTGATATTTGGAAGCCCATAGAGGGCTATGGTGAAAAAGGAAATATCTTCCGCTCAAAACTGGAAAGAAGCTTGAGAAACTGCTCTGTGTTCTGTTAATTCATCTCACAGAGTTACATCTTTCCTTCAAGAAGCCTTTCGCTAAGGCTGTTCTTGTGAATTGGCAAAGGATATTTGGAAGCCCATAGAGGGCTATGGTGAAAAGGAAATATCTTCCGCTCAAAACTGGAAAGAAGCTGAGAAACTGCTCTGTGTTCTGTTAATTCATCTCACAGAGTTACATCTTTCCTTCAAGAAGCCTTTCGCTAAGGCTGTTCTTGTGGAATTGGCAAAGGATATTTGGAAGCCCATAGAGGCTATGGTGAAAAAGGAAATATCTTCCGCTCAAAACTGGAAAGAAGCTTTTGAGAAACTGCTCTGTGTTCTGTTAATTCATCTCACAGAGTTACATCTTTCCTTCAAGAAGCCTTTCGCTAAGGCTGTTCTTGTGGAATTGGCAAAGGATATTTGGAAGCCCATAGAGGGCTATGGTGAAAAGGAAATATCTTCCGTCAAAACTGGAAAGAAGCTTGAGAAACTGCTCTGTGTTCTGTTAATTCATCTCACAGAGTTACATCTTTCCCTTCAAGAAGCCTTCGCTAAGGCTGTTCTTGTGGAATTGGCAAAGGATATTTGGAAGCCCATAGAGGGCTATGGTGAAAAAGGAAATATCTTCCGCTCAAAACTGGAAAGAAGCTTGAGAAACTGCTCTGTGTTCTGTTAATTCATCTCACAGAGTTACATCTTTCCCTTCAAGAAGCCTTTCGCTAAGGCTGTTCTTGTGGAATTGGCAAAGGATATTTGGAAGCCCATAGAGGGCTATGGTGAAAAAGGAAATATCTTCCGCTCAAAACTGGAAAGAAGCTTTATGAGAAACTGCTCTGTGTTCTGTTAATTCATCTTAGAGAGTTACATCTTTCCTTCAAGAAGCCTTTCGCTAAGGCTGTTCTTGTGGAGTTGGCAAGGATATTTGGAAGCCCATAGAGGGCTATGGTGAAAAGGAAATATCTTCCGCTCAAAACCGGAAAGAAACTTTCTGAGAAACTGCTCTGTGTTCTGTTAATTCATCTCACAGAGTTACATCTTTCCTTCAAGAAGCCTTTCGCTAAGGCTGTTCTTGTGGAATTGGCAGAGTGATATTTGGAAGCCCATAGAGGGCTATGGTGAAAAGGAAATATCTTCCGCTCAAAACTGGAAAGAAGCTTGAGAAACTGCTCTGTGTTCTGTTAATTCATCTCACAGAGTTACATCTTTCCTTCAAGAAGCCTTTCGCTAAGGCTGTTCTTGTGGAATTGGCAAAGGATATTTGGAAGCCCATAGAGGGCTATGGTGAAAAGGAAATATCTTCCGCTCAAAACTGGAAAGAAGCTTGAGAAACTGCTGTGTTCTGTTAATTCATCTCACAGAGTTACATCTTTCCTTCAAGAAGCCTTTCGCTAAGGCTGTTCTTGTGGAATTGGCAAAGGATATTTGGAAGCCCATAGAGGCTATGGTGAAAAGGAAATATCTTCCGCTCAAAACTGGAAAGAAGCTTTCTGAGAAACTGCTCTGTGTTCTGTTAATTCATCTCACAGAGTTACATCTTTCCTTCAAGAAGCCTTTCGCTAAGGCTGTTCTTGTGGAATTGGCAAAGGATATTTGGAAGCCCATAGAGGGCTATGGTGAAAAAGGAAATATCTTCCGCTCAAAACTGGAAAGAAGCTTGAGAAACTGCTCTGTGTTCTGTTAATTCATCTCACAGAGTTACATCTTTCCCTTCAAGAAGCCTTTCGCTAAGGCTGTTCTTGTGGAATTGGCAAAGGATATTTGGAAGCCCATAGAGGGCTATGGTGAAAAGGAAATATCTTCCGCTCAAAACTGGAAAGAAGCTTTCTGAGAAACTGCTCTGTGTTCTGTTAATTCATCTCACAGAGTTACATCTTTCCTTCAAGAAGCCTTCGCTAAGGCTGTTCTTGTGGAATTGGCAAAGGATATTTGGAAGCCCATAGAGGGCTATGGTGAAAAGGAAATATCTTCCGCTCAAAACTGGAAAGAAGCTTGAGAAACTGCTCTGTGTTCTGTTAATTCATCTCACAGAGTTACATCTTTCCTTCAAGAAGCCTTTCGCTAAGGCTGTTCTTGTGGAATTGGCAAGGATATTTGGAAGCCCATAGAGGGCTATGGTGAAAAGGAAATATCTTCCGCTCAAAACTGGAAAGAAGCTTGAGAAACTGCTCTGTGTTCTGTTAATTCATCTCACAGAGTTACATCTTTCCTTCAAGAAGCCTTCGCTAAGGCTGTTCTTGTGGAATTGGCAAAGGGATATTTGAAGCCCATAGAGGGCTATGGTGAAAAGGAAATATCTTCCGCTCAAAACTGGAAAGAAGCTTGAGAAACTGCTCTGTGTTCTGTTAATTCATCTCACAGAGTTACATCTTTCCTTCAAGAAGCCTTTCGCTAAGGCTGTTCTTGTGGAATTGGCAAAGGGATATTTGGAAGCCCATAGAGGGCTATGGTGAAAAGGAAATATCTTCCGCTCAAAACTGGAAAGAAGCTTTCTGAGAAACTGCTCTGTGTTCTGTTAATTCATCTCACAGAGTTACATCTTCCTTCAAGAAGCCTTTCGCTAAGGCTGTTCTTGTGGAATTGGCAGAGGATATTTGGAAGCCCATAGAGGGCTATGGTGAAAAGGAAATATCTTCCGCTCAAAACTGGAAAGAAGCTTTCTGAGAAACTGCTCTGTGTTCTGTTAATTCATCTCACAGAGTTACATCTTTCCCTTCAAGAAGCCTTTCGCTAAGGCTGTTCTTGTGGAATTGGCAAAGGATATTTGGAAGCCCATAGAGGGCTATGGTGAAAAGGAAATATCTTCCGCTCAAAACTGGAAAGAAGCTTTGAGAAACTGCTCTGTGTTCTGTTAATTCATCTCACAGAGTTACATCTTTCCTTCAAGAAGCCTTCGCTAAGGCTGTTCTTGTGGAATTGGCAGTGATATTTGGAAGCCCATAGAGGGCTACGGGTGAAAAAGGAAATATCTTCCGCTCAAAACTGGAAAGAAGCTTGAGAAACTGCTCTGTGTTCTGTTAATTCATCTCACAGAGTTACATCTTTCCTTCAAGAAGCCTTTCGCTAAGGCTGTTCTTGTGGAATTGGCAAAGGATATTTGGAAGCCCATAGAGGGCTATGGTGAAAAGGAAATATCTTCCGCTCAAAACTGGAAAGAAGCTTGAGAAACTGCTCTGTGTTCTGTTAATTCATCTCACAGAGTTACATCTTTCCTTCAAGAAGCCTTCGCTAAGGCTGTTCTTGTGGAATTGGCAAAGGATATTTGGAAGCCCATAGAGGGCTATGGTGAAAAAGGAAATATCTTCCGCTCAAAACTGGAAAGAAGCTTTCTGAGAAACTGCTCTGTGTTCTGTTAATTCATCTCACAGAGTTACATCTTTCCTTCAAGAAGCCTTTTCGCTAAGGCTGTTCTTGTGGAATTGGCAAAGTGATATTTGGAAGCCCATAGAGGGCTATGGTGAAAAGGAAATATCTTCCGCTCAAAACTGGAAAGAAGCTTGAGAAACTGCTCTGTGTTCTGTTAATTCATCTCACAGAGTTACATCTTTCCCTTCAAGAAGCCTTTCGCTAAGGCTGTTCTTGTGGAATTGGCAAAGTGATATTTGGAAGCCCATAGAGGGCTATGGTGAAAAGGAAATATCTTCCGCTCAAAACTGGAAAGAAGCTTTCTGAGAAACTGCTCTGTGTTCTGTTAATTCATCTCACAGAGTTACATCTTTCCCTTCAAGAAGCCTTTCGCTAAGGCTGTTCTTGTGGAATTGGCAAAGGATATTTGGAAGCCCATAGAGGGCTATGGTGAAAAAGGAAATATCTTCCGCTCAAACTGGAAAGAAGCTTGAGAAACTGCTCTGTGTTCTGTTAATTCATCTCACAGAGTTACATCTTTCCTTCAAGAAGCCTTTCGCTAAGGCTGTTCTTGTGGAATTGGCAAGGATATTTGGAAGCCCATAGAGGGCTATGGTGAAAAGGAAATATCTTCCGCTCAAAACTGGAAAGAAGCTTTCTGAGAAACTGCTCTGTGTTCTGTTAATTCATCTCACAGAGTTACATCTTTCCCTTCAAGAAGCCTTTCGCTAAGGCTGTTCTTGTGGAATTGGCAAAGGATATTTGGAAGCCCATAGAGGGCTATGGTGAAAAGGAAATATCTTCCGCTCAAAACTGGAAAGAAGCTTGAGAAACTGCTCTGTGTTCTGTTAATTCATCTCACAGAGTTACATCTTTCCTTCAAGAAGCCTTTCGCTAAGGCTGTTCTTGTGGAATTGGCAGAGTGATATTTGGAAGCCCATAGAGGGCTATGGTGAAAAGGAAATATCTTCCGAAAACTGGAAAGAAGCTTGAGAAACTGCTCTGTGTTCTGTTAATTCATCTCACAGAGTTACATCTTTCCCTTCAAGAGCCTTCGCTAAGGCTGTTCTTGTGGAATTGGCAAAGGATATTTGGAAGCCCATAGAGGGCTATGGTGAAAAAGGAAATATCTTCCGCTCAAAACTGGAAAGAAGCTTTCTGAGAAACTGCTCTGTGTTCTGTTAATTCATCACAGAGTTACATCTTTCCCTTCAAGAAGCCTTTCGCTAAGGCTGTTCTTGTGGAATTGGCAAAGGATATTTGGAAGCCCATAGAGGGCTATAATGAAAAAGGAAATATCTTCCGCTCAAAACTGGAAAGAAGCTGAGAAACTGCTCTGTGTTCTGTTAATTCATCTCACAGAGTTACATCTTTCCCTTCAAGAAGCCTTCGCTAAGGCTGTTCTTGTGGAATTGGCAGGGATATTTGGAAGCCCATAGAGGGCTATGGTGAAAAGGAAATATCTTCCGCTCAAAACTGGAAAGAAGCTTTCTGAGAAACTGCTCTGTGTTCTGTTAATTCATCTCACAGAGTTACATCTTTCCTTCAAGAAGCCTTTCGCTAAGGCTGTTCTTGTGGAATTGGCAAAGGATATTTGGAAGCCCATAGAGGGCTATGGTGAAAAGGAAATATCTTCCGCTCAAAACTGGAAAGAAGCTTGAGAAACTGCTCTGTGTTCTGTTAATTCATCTCACAGAGTTACATCTTTCCTTCAAGAAGCCTTTCGCTAAGGCTGTTCTTGTGGAATTGGCAAAGTGATATTTGGAAGCCCATAGAGGGCTATGGTGAAAAGGAAATATCTTCCGCTCAAAACTGGAAAGAAGCTTGAGAAACTGCTCTGTGTTCTGTTAATTCATCTCACAGTTACATCTTTCCTTCAAGAAGCCTTTTCGCTAAGGCTGTTCTTGTGGAATTGGCAAAGGATATTTGGAAGCCCATAGAGGGCTATGGTGAAAAGGAAATATCTTCCGCTCAAAACTGGAAAGAAGCTTCTGAGAAACTCTGTGTTCTGTTAATTCATCTCACAGAGTTACATCTTTCCTTCACAGTTTTCGCTAAGGCTGTTCTTGTGGAATTGGCAAAGGATATTTGAAGCCCATAGAGGGCTATGGTGAAAAGGAAATATCTTCCGCTCAAAACTGGAAAGAAGCTTGAGAAACTGCTCTGTGTTCTGTTAATTCATCTCACAGAGTTACATCTTTCCTTCAAGAAGCCTTCGCTAAGGCTGTTCTTGTGGAATTGGCAGAGTGATATTTGGAAGCCCATAGAGGGCTATGGTGAAAAAGGAAATATCTTCCGCTCAAAACTGGAAAGAAGCTTGAGAAACTGCTCTGTGTTCTGTTAATTCATCTCACAGAGTTACATCTTTCCTTCAAGAAGCCTTTCGCTAAGGCTGTTCTTGTGGAATTGGAAAAGTGATATTTGGAAGCCCATAGAGGGCTATGGTGAAAAGGAAATATCTTCCGCTCAAAACTGGAAAGAAGCTTGAGAAACTGCTCTGTGTTCTGTTAATTCATCTCACAGAGTTACATCTTTCCTTCAAGAGCCTTTCGCTAAGGCTGTTCTTGTGGAATTGGCAAGGATATTTGAAGCCCATAGAGGGCTATGGTGAAAAGGAAATATCTTCCGTTCAAAACTGGAAAGAAGCTTGAGAAACTGCTCTGTGTTCTGTTAATTCATCTCACAGAGTTACATCTTTCCTTCAAGAAGCCTTTCGCTAAGGCTGTTCTTGTGGAATTGGCAAAGGATATTTGGAAGCCCATAGAGGGCTATGGTGAAAAGGAAATATCTTCCGCTCAAAAACTGGAAAGAAGCTTGAGAAACTGCTCTGTGTTCTGTTAATTCATCTCACAGAGTTACATCTTTCCCTTCAAGAAGCCTTCGCTAAGGCTGTTCTTGTGGAATTGGCAAAGGATATTTGGAAGCCCATAGAGGGCTATGGTGAAAAAGGAAATATCTTCCGCTCAAAACTGGAAAGAAGCTTTGAGAAACTGCTCTGTGTTCTGTTAATTCATCTCACAGAGTTACATCTTTCCCTTCAAGAAGCCTTCGCTAAGGCTGTTCTTGTGGAATTGGCAAAGGATATTTGGAAGCCCATAGAGGGCTATGGTGAAAAGGAAATATCTTCCGCTCAAAACTGGAAAGAAGCTTTGAGAAACTGCTCTGTGTTCTGTTAATTCATCTCACAGAGTTACATCTTTCCCTTCACAGCCTTCGCTAAGGCTGTTCTTGTGGAATTGGCAGAGGATATTTGAAGCCCATAGAGGGCTATGGTGAAAAAGGAAATATCTTCCGCTCAAAACTGGAAAGAAGCTTGAGAAACTGCTCTGTGTTCTGTTAATTCATCTCACAGAGTTACATCTTTCCCTTCAAGAAGCCTTTTCGCTAAGGCTGTTCTTGTGGAATTGGCAGAGTGATATTTGGAAGCCCATAGAGGGCTATGGTGAAAAGGAAATATCTTCCGCTCAAAACTGGAAAGAAGCTTTCTGAGAAACTGCTCTGTGTTCTGTTAATTCATCTCACAGAGTTACATCTTTCCCTTCAAGAAGCCTTTCGCTAAGGCTGTTCTTGTGGAATTGGCAAAGGATATTTGGAAGCCCATAGAGGCTATGGTGGTGAAAAGGAAATATCTTCCGCTCAAAACTGGAAAGAAGCTTGAGAAACTGCTCTGTGTTCTGTTAATTCATCACAGAGTTACATCTTTCCTTCAAGAAGCCTTTCGCTAAGGCTGTTCTTGTGGAATTGGCAAAGGATATTTGGAAGCCCATAGAGGCTATGGTGAAAAGGAAATATCTTCCGTTCAAAACTGGAAAGAAGCTTTCTGAGAAACTGCTCTGTGTTCTGTTAATTCATCTCACAGAGTTACATCTTTCCTTCACTTTCGCTAAGGCTGTTCTTGTGGAATTGGCAAAGGATATTTGGAAGCCCATAGAGGGCTATGGTGAAAAAGGAAATATCTTCCGTTCAAAACTGGAAAGAAGCTTTTGAGAAACTGCTCTGTGTTCTGTTAATTCATCTCACAGAGTTACATCTTTCCTTCAAGAAGCCTTCGCCAAGGCTGTTCTTGTGGAATTGGCAAGGATATTTGGAAGCCCATAGAGGGCTATGGTGAAAAAGGAAATATCTTCCGCTCAAAACTGGAAAGAAGCTTGAGAAACTGCTCTGTGTTCTGTTAATTCATCTCACAGAGTTACATCTTTCCCTTCAAGAAGCCTTTCGCTAAGGCTGTTCTTGTGGAATTGGCAAAGGATATTTGAAGCCCATAGAGGGCTATGGTGAAAAGGAAATATCTTCCGCTCAAAACTGGAAAGAAGCTTTCTTGAGAAACTGCTCTGTGTTCTGTTAATTCATCTCACAGAGTTACATCTTTCCTTCAAGAAGCCTTTCGCTAAGGCTGTTCTTGTGGAATTGGCAAAGGGATATTTGGAAGCCCATAGAGGGCTATGGTGAAAAGGAAATATCTTCCGCTCAAAACTGGAAAGAAGCTTGAGAAACTGCTCTGTGTTCTGTTAATTCATCTCACAGAGTTACATCTTTCCCTTCAAGAAGCCTTCGCTAAGGCTGTTCTTGTGGAATTGGCAAGTGATATTTGGAAGCCCATAGAGGGCTATGGTGAAAAGGAAATATCTTCCGCTCAAAACTGGAAAGAAGCTTGAGAAACTGCTCTGTGTTCTGTTAATTCATCTCACAGAGTTACATCTTTCCTTCAAGAAGCCTTTCGCTAAGTCTGTTCTTGTGGAATTGGCAAGGATATTTGGAAGCCCATAGAGGGCTATGGTGAAAAGGAAATATCTTCCGCTCAAAACTGGAAAGAAGCTTTCTGAGAAACTGCTCTGTGTTCTGTTAATTCATCTCACAGAGTTACATCTTTCCTTCAAGAAGCCTTTCGCTAAGGCTGTTCTTGTGGAATTGGCAAGGATATTTGGAAGCCCATAGAGGCTACGGTGAAAAGGAAATATCTTCCGCTCAAAACTGAAAGAAGCTTTCTGAGAAACTGCTCTGTGTTCTGTTAATTCATCTCACAGAGTTACATCTTTCCTTCAAGAAGCCTTTCGCTAAGGCTGTTCTTGTGGAATTGGCAAGCGATATTTGGAAGCCCATAGAGGGCTATGGTGAAAAAGGAAATATCTTCCGCTCAAAACTGGAAAGAAGCTTTCTGAGAAACTGCTCTGTGTTCTGTTAATTCATCTCACAGAGTTACATCTTTCCCTTCAAGAAGCCTTTCGCTAAGGCTGTTCTGTGGAATTGGCAAAGGATATTTGGAAGCCCATAGAGGGCTATGGCGGTGAAAAGGAAATATCTTCCGCTCAAAACTGGAAAGAAGCTTTCTGAGAAACTGCTCGTGTTCTGTTAATTCATCTCACAGAGTTACATCTTTCCCTTCAAGAAGCCTTTCGCTAAGGCTGTTCTGTGGAATTGGCAAAGGATATTTGGAAGCCCATAGAGGGCTATGGTGAAAAGGAAATATCTTCCGCTCAAAACTGGAAAGAAGCTTTCTGAGAAACTGCTCTGTGTTCTGTTAATTCATCTCACAGAGTTAACTTTCCTTCAAGAAGCCTTTCGCTAAGGCTGTTCTTGTGGAATTGGCAAAGGGATATTTGGAAGCCCATAGAGGGCTATGGTGAAAAGGAAATATCTTCCGCTCAAAACTGGAAAGAAGCTTGAGAAACTGCTCTGTGTTCTGTTAATTCATCTCACAGAGTTACATCTTTCCTTTCAAGAAGCCTTTCGCTAAGGCTGTTCTTGTGGAATTGGCAAAGGATATTTGGAAGCCCATAGAGGGCTATGGTGAAAAGGAAATATCTTCCGTTCAAAACTGGAAAGAAGCTTGAGAAACTGCTCTGTGTTCTGTTAATTCATCTCACAGAGTTACATCTTTCCTTCAAGCCTTTTCGCTAAGGCTGTTCTTGTGGAATTGGCAAAGGATATTTGGAAGCCCATAGAGGGCTATGGTGAAAAGGAAATATCTTCCGTTCAAAAACTGGAAAGAAGCTTTTGAGAAACTGCTCTGTGTTCTGTTAATTCATCTCACAGAGTTACATCTTTCCTTCAAGAAGCCTTTTCGCTAAGGCTGTTCTTGTGGAATTGGCAAAGTGATATTTGGAAGCCCATAGAGGGCTATGGTGAAAAGGAAATATCTTCCGTTCAAAACTGGAAAGAAGCTTTCTGAGAAACTGCTCTGTGTTCTGTTAATTCATCTCACAGAGTTACATCTTTCCCTTCAAGAAGCCTTTCGCTAAGGCTGTTCTTGTGGAATTGGCAAAGGATATTTGGAAGCCCATAGAGGGCTATGGTGAAAAGGAAATATCTTCCGCTCAAAACTGGAAAGAAGCTTTCTGAGAAACTGCTCTGTGTTCTGTTAATTCATCTCACAGAGTTACATCTTTCCTTCAAGAAGCCTTTCGCTAAGGCTGTTCTTGTGGAATTGGCAAAGGATATTTGGAAGCCCATAGAGGGCTGGGCGGTGAAAAAGGAAATATCTTCCGCTCAAAACTGGAAAGAAGCTTGAGAAACTGCTCTGTGTTCTGTTAATTCATCTCACAGAGTTACATCTTTCCTTCAAGAAGCCTTTCGCTAAGTCTGTTCTTGTGGAATTGGCAAAGGATATTTGAAGCCCATAGAGGCTATGGTGAAAAAGGAAATATCTTCCGCTCAAAACTGGAAAGAAGCTTTCTGAGAAACTGCTCTGTGTTCTGTTAATTCATCTCACAGAGTTACATCTTTCCTTCAAAGCCTTTCGCTAAGGCTGTTCTTGTGGAATTGGCAAAGGATATTTGGAAGCCCATAGAGGGCTATGGTGAAAAAGGAAATATCTTCCGCTCAAAACTGGAAAGAAGCTTTATGAGAAACTGCTCTGTGTTCTGTTAATTCATCTCACAGAGTTACATCTTTCCTTCAAGAAGCCTTTCGCTAAGGCTGTTCTTGTGGAATTGGCAAGGATATTTGGAAGCCCATAGAGGGCTATGGTGAAAAGGAAATATCTTCCGTTCAAAACTGGAAAGAAGCTTTCTGAGAAACTGCTCTGTGTTCTGTTAATTCATCTCACAGAGTTACATCTTTCCCTTCAAGAAGCCTTTCGCTAAGGCTGTTCTTGTGGAATTGGCAAAGTGATATTTGGAAGCCCATAGAGGGCTATGGTGATAAAGGAAATATCTTCCGTTCAAAACTGGAAAGAAGCTTTCTGAGAAACTGCTCTGTGTTCTGTTAATTCATCTCACAGAGTTACATCTTTCCCTTCAAGAAGCCTTTCGCTAAGGCTGTTCTTGTGGAATTATCAAAGGGATATTTGGAAGCCCATAGAGGGCTATGGTGAAAAAGGAAATATCTTCCGTTCAAAACTGGAAAGAAGCTTTCTGAGAAACTGCTCTGTGTTCTGTTAATTCATCTCACAGAGTTACATCTTTCCCTTCAAGAAGCCTTTCGCTAAGGCTGTTCTGTGGAATTGGCAGAGTGATATTTGGAAGCCCATAGAGGGCTATGGTGAAAAGGAAATATCTTCCGCTCAAAACTGGAAAGAAGCTTTCTGAGAAACTGCTCTGTGTTCTGTTAATTCATCTCACAGAGTTACATCTTTCCTTCAAGAAGCCTTTCGCTAAGTCTGTTCTTGTGGAATTGGCAAGGATATTTGGAAGCCCATAGAGGGCTATGCTGAAAAGGAAATATCTTCCGTTCAAAACTCTAAAGAAGCCTTCTGAGAAACTGCTCTGTGTTCTGTTAATTCATCTCACAGAGTTACATCTTTCCTTCAAGAAGCCTTTCGCTAAGGCTGTTCTACTGGAATTGGCAAAGGATATTTGGAAGCCCATAGAGGGCTATGGTGAAAAAGGAAATATCTTCCGCTCAAAACTGGAAAGAAGCTTTCTGAGAAACTGCTCTGTGTTCCGTTAATTCATCTGACAGAGTTACATCTTTCCCTTCAAGAAGCCTTTCGCTAAGGATGTTCTTGAGCAATTGGCAAAGGGATATTTGGAAGCCCATAGAGGGCTATGGTGAAAAAGGAAATATCTTCCATTCAAAACTGGAAAGAAGCTTTATGAGAAACTGCTCTGTGTTCTGTTAATTCATCTCACAGAGTTACATCTTTCTCTTCAAGAAGCCTTTCGCTAAGGCTGTTCTTGTGGAATTGGCAAAGGGATATTTGGAAGCCCATAGAGGGCTATGGTGAAAAAGGAAATATCTTCCGTTAAAAACTAGAAAGAAGCTTTCTGAGAAACTGCTCTGTGTTCTGTTAATTCATCTCACAGAGTTACATCTTTTCCTTCAAGAAGCCTTTCGCTAAGGCTGTTCTTGTGGAATTGGCAGAGTGATATTTGGAAGCCCATAGAGGGCTATGGTGAAAAAGGAAATATCTTAAGTTCAAAACTGGAAAGAAGCTTTCTGAGAAACGGCTCTGTGTTCTGTTAATTCATCTCACATAGTTATATCTTTCCCTTCAAGAAGCCTTTCGCTAAGGCTGTTTTTGTGGAATTATCAAAGGGATATTTGGAAGCCCCTAGAGGGCATTGGTGAAAAAGGAAATATCTTCCGTTCAAAACTGGAAAGAAGCTTTCTGAGAAACTGCTCTGTGTTCTGTTAATTCATCTCACAGAGTTACATCTTTCCCTTCAAGAAGCCTTTCGCTAAGGCTGTTCTTTTGGAATTGGCAGAGTGATATTTGGAAGCCCATAGAGGGCTATGGTGAAAAAGGAAATATCTTCCGTTCAAAACTGGAAAGAAGCTTTCTGAGAAACTGCTCTGTGTTCTGTTAATTCATCTCACAGAGTTACATCTTTCCCTTCAAGAAGCCTTTCGCTAAGTCTGTTCTTGTGGAATTGGCAAAGGGATATTTGGAAGCCCATAGAGGGCTATGCTGAAAAAGGAAATATCTTCCGTTCAAAACTCTAAAGAAGCCTTCTGAGAAACTGCTCTGTGTTCTGTTAATTCATCTCACAGACTTACATCTTTCCCTTCAAGAAGCCTTTCGCTAAGGCTGTTCTACTGGAATTGGCAAAGTGATATTTGGAAGCCCATAGAGGGCTATGGTGAAAAAGGAAATATCTTCCGTTCAAAACTGGAAAGAAGCTTTCTGAGAAACTGCTCTGTGTTCTGTTAATTCATCTCACAGAGTTACATCTTTCCCTTCAAGAAGCCTTTCGCTAAGGATGTTCTTGTTGAATTGGCAGAGTGATATTTGGAAGCCCATAGGGGGCTATGGTGAAAAAGGAAATATCTTCCGTTCAAAACTGGAAAGAAGCTTTCTGAGAAACTGCTCTGTGTTCTGTTAATTCATCTCACACAGTTACATCTTTCCCTTCAAGAAGCCTTTCCCTAAGGCAGTTCTTGTGGAATTGGCAAGTGATATTTGGAAGCCCATAGAGGCTGTGGTGAAAAAATATCTTCCGTTCAAAACCGGAAAGAAGCTTTCTGAGAAACTGCTCTGTGTTCTGTTAATTCATCTCACAGAGTTACATCTTTCCTTCAAAAGCCTTTCGCTAAGGCTGTTCTTGTGGAATTGGCAAAGGGATATTTGGAAGCCCATAGAGGGCTATGGTGAAAAAGGAAATAACTTCCGTTAAAAACTGGAAAGAAGCTTTCTGAGAAACCCTTCTGTTTTCTGTTAATTCAACTTACAGAGTTACATCTTTCCCTTCCAGAAGCCTTTTGCTAAGGCTGTTCTTGTGGAATTGGCAAGGGGATATTTGGAAGCCCATAGAGGGCTATTGTGAAAAAGGAAGTATCTTCCGTTGAAAACCGGAAAGAAGCTTTCTGAGAAACTGCTCTGTGTTCTGTTAATTCATCTCACAGAGTTACATCTTTCCTTTCAAGAAGCCTTTCGCTAAGGCTGTTCTTGTGGAATTGGCAAAGGGATATTTGGAAGCCCATAGAGGGCTATGGTGAAAAAGGATATATCTTCCGTTGAAAACTGGAAAGAAGCTTTCTGAGAAACTGCTCTGTGTTCTGTTAATTCATCTCACAGAGTTACATCTTTCCCTTCAAGAAGCCTTTCGCTAAGGCTGTTCTTGTGGAATTGGCAAAGGGATATTTGGAACCCCATAGAGGGCTATGGTGAAAAGGGAAATATCTTCCGTTCAAAACTGGAAAGAAGCTTTCTGAGAAACTGCTCTGTGTTCTGTAAATTCAACTCACAGAGTTACATCTTTCCCTTCAAGAAGCCTTTCGCTAAGGATGTCCTTGTGGAATTGGCAAAGTGATATTTGGAAGCCCATAGATTGCTACGGGGAAAAAGGAAATATCTTCCGTTCAAAACTGGAAAGAAGCTTTCTGAGAAACTGCTCTGTGTTCTGTTAATTCATCTCACAGAGTTACATCTTTCCCTTCAAGAAGCCTTTCGCTAAGGCTGTTCTTGTGGAATTGGCAAAGGGATATTTGGAAGCCCATAGAGTTCTATGGTGAAAAAGGAAATATCTTCCGTTCAAAACTGGAAAGAAACTGTCTGAGAAACTGCTCTGTGTTCTGTTAATTCATCTCACAGAGTTACATCTTTCCCTTCAAGAAGCCTTTCGCTAAGGATGTTCTTGTGGAATTGGCAAAGGGATATTTGGAAGCCCATAGAGGGCTATGGTGAAAAAGGAAATATCTTCCGTTCAAAACTGGAAAGAAACTTTCTGAGAAACTGCTCTGTGTTCTGTTAATTCATCTCACAGAGTTACATCTTTCCCTTCAAGAAGCCTTTCGCTAAGGATGTTCTTGTGGAATTGGCAGAGTGATATTTGGAAGCCCATAGAGGGCTATGGTGAAAAAGGAAATATCTTCCGTTCAAAACTGGAAAGAAGCTTTCTGAGAAACTGCTCTGTGTTCTGTTAATTCATCTCACACAGTTACATCTTTCCCTTCAAGAAGCCTTTCGCTAAGGCAGTTCTTGTGGAATTGGCAAAGTGATATTTGGAAGCCCATAGAGGGCTGTGGTGAAAAAGGATATATCTTCCGTTGAAAATCGGAAAGAAGCTTTCTGAGAAACTGCTCTGTGTTCTGTTAATTCATCTCACAGAGTTACATCTTTCCTTCAAGTAGCCTTTTCGCTAAGGCTGTTCTTGTGGAATTGGCAAGGATATTTGGAAGCCCATAGACGGCTATGGTGAAAAAGGAAATAACTTCCGTTAAAAACTGGAAAGAAGCTTTCTGAGAAACCCTTTTGTTTTCTGTTAATTCAACTTACAGAGTTACATCTTTCCCTTCAAGAAGCCTTTCGCTAAGGCTGTTCTTGTGGAATTGGCAAGGGGATATTTGGAAGCCCATAGAGGGCTATTGTGAAAAAGGAAGTATCTTCCGTTGAAAATCGGAAAGAAGCTTTCTGTGAAACTGCTCTGTGTTCTGTTAATTCATCTCACAGAGTTACATCTTTCCTTTCAAGAAGCCTTTCGCTAAGGCTGTTCTTGTGGAATTGGCAAAGTGATATTTGGAAGCCCATAGAGGGCTACGGGGAAAAAGGAAATATCTTCCGTTCAAAACTGGAAAGAAGCTTTCTGAGAAACTGCTCTGTGTTCTGTTAATTCATCTCACAGAGTTACATCTTTCCCTTCAAGAAGCCTTTCACTAAGGCTGTTCTTGTGGAATTGGCAGAGTGATATTTGGAAGCCCATAGAGGGCTATGGTGAAAAAGGAAATATCTTCCGTTCAAACCTGGAAAGAAGCTTTCTGAGAAACGGCTCTGTGTTCTGTTAATTCCTCTCACAGAGTTACATCTTTCCCTTCAACAAGCCTTTCGCTAAGTCTGTTCTTGTGGAATTGGCAAAGTGATATTTGGAAGCCCATAGAGGGCTACGGGGAAAAAGGAAATATCTTCCGTTCTAAACTGGAAAGAAGCTTTCTGAGAAACTGCTCTGTGTTCTGTTAATTCATCTCACAGAGTTACATCTTTCCCTTCAAGAAGCCTTTCGCTAAGGCTGTTCTTGTGGAATTGGCAAAGGGATATTTGGAAGCCCATAGAGGGCTATGGTGAAAAAGGAAGTATCTTCCGTTCAAAACTGTAAAGAAGCTTTCTGAGAAACTGCTCTGTGTTCTGTTAATTCATTTCACGGAGTTACATCTTTCCCTTCAAGAAGCCTTTCGCTAAGTCTGTTCTTGTGGAATTGGCAAAGGGATATTTGGAAGCCCATAGAGGGCTATGGTGAAAAAGGAAATATCTTCCTTTCAAAACTGGAAAGAAGCTTTCTGAGAAACTGTTCTGTGTTCTGTTAATTCATCTCACAGAGTTACATCTTTCCCTTCAGGAAGCCTTTCGCTAAGGCTGTTCTTGTGGAATTGGTAAAGGGATAATTGGAAGCCCATAGACTGCTATGGTGAAAAAGGAAATATCTTCCGTTCAAAACTGGAAAGAAGCTTTCTGAGAAACTGCTCTGTGTTCTGTAAATTCATCTCACAGAGTTACATCTTTCCCTTCAAGGAGCCTTTCGCTAAGGCTGTTCTTGTGGAATTGGGAAAGGATTATTTGGAAGCCCATAGAGGGCTATGTTGAAAAAGGAAATATCTTCCGTTGAAAACTGGAAAGAAGCTTTCTGAGAAACTGCTCTGTGTTCTGTTAATTCATCTCACAGAGTTACATCTTTCCCTTCAAGAAGCCTTTCGCTAAGGCTGTTCTTGTGGAATTGGCCGAGTGATATTTGGAAGCCCATAGAGGGCTATAGTGAAAAAGGAATTATCTTCCGTTCAAAACTGGAAAAAAGCTTTATGAGAAACTGCTCTGTGTTCTGTAAATTCATCTTAGAGAGTTACATCTTTCCCTTCAAGAAGCCTTTCGCTAAGGCTGTTCTTGTGGAATTGGCCGAGTGATATTTGGAAGCCCATAGAGGCTATGGTGAAAAAGGAAGTATCTTCCGCTCAAAACTG